>DWUN01001823.1:0-15425 GCA_018249975.1 Passova gellias | reverse complement strand
CTACGTTTAATTTTTAATAGATACATAGGATATGAGGATATAAAATGAGTAAATATTTGGTATAAATGTTAAATATTCATGTTACGTTACATAAATTAAATAACGTACGTTTGAGACATCGTTAAATTTTCATTATGAGGTCATCATATTCCGGATAAAAATACATCACCTTGTTTTATTTTGATATGATGATTATTTCACTTAGTTTACTACATGCTAAACAAATATAATAATTAGCTTTAAGTGCGAATATACAATTTTTCTTGCACATTAAAAAAAAATTAATAGCCAGATTTTAAGGCTGTTTAGTTTGCTCTATTAAATTGCTATTTTTCACAAACTGTCAATAGCTATGCATTTGGCAAGAGATGCCTATGATTTTGTCATAGTAGGTATGATAAGTGCATCTGTACTTAACAATGAATTACGCTAAGTTTGCGTAGCACCAAACGAACAATTTCTCGTCCGCAGTGAAGCAAGTATATTATGAGTAATGGTTTACTTAATTTGTGCTAAGGTACCTATCATTATAAACATCAAGTCGCTGTCTTAGTATTGTTGCGCTTATTATATCCCTCTTCTACGGGAAGTCGTAGGTACTTACAGGTAAAGTAATCGGTAAGTTTGTTTGTAATAATGGAACAGATGAAAGTGTATATGGAAGTCTGGGAAAGTAAAATGTTAATGTTAAAAGATGTACCTACGTGCAGGTTTTTGTTATAAACACACGTATAAAAGTATGCTGCAAATGCACATACAAATTAGTTGCGCTGTAATATTCTGCCAATTCCTATAATACTAACTAAATTAGACTTGGCAGGTCATTGCAGCGTTATGTGCAACGTCGAAGTCCCTATAGGTATACGTAGTAATCCCTAGAAATGAATGAGTCTCAGTAGAGAAATGATGTCATCAATATTCTCAAGGGCTAACGATTGTATGTTGGCAAATTTATGAATTCAACATCGTAAGTATGACATATTAGTATTACATTTCTTTATCATAGATTATCATTAACGTACGTAAATATGTTTAACGTACCAATTAAGCATGAAGTTACTACAAAAGCATGTTGCCAGTACAAAATCATGTACGTTTTTAAAACTTGTTAAAATAAAAATAAAACGGTTAAAAAAATTGAAAAACAGCATTATGACATTGGAACGCACTAAAACATAACGTAGGTACTTGTATATTGTACCTATGTGCCTGACTCATATCATGTTAGCAGGTGACTACTAAACTGGCTAACTAGGTAGGTATACAATTATATTCATACATACTTATGTGTAGGTAAAGTATACAATTGTCATCTTTGTAGCCACTAAGAATACGTTATTGTCACTCTTGGTTGCAATGGAATATTTATATTTACATTGCATAAACAATATTTTGTATACATTACGTGTAGTCAGGCTTTTGAAGGAATATTTTGATGCTGTTCACATTATTTAGCCACCCGTTTACATTGGTAGTATGTTCAAAAAGGAAGTATTTGCTTTGTTGTTTTATGTACGTGGATCAATTGTGACAACTTCGATTGAAATCTTATAGTAAACTTCCAAGTAACGTTAATATAAGGCAGATAAAACACTTTATCATTATTAAGAAACATATTTTAAATAATATATTCAGTCTTTTAATAATAACTATATAAATATATATACATATATACCTTTTTGTATTTCAAAATAGATATCCTTCATACTAAAGTTTCGTAGGTTCTTACACAAAAAACGCAATTATCCTAATTTCTATCTGTATAGAAATGTACTGATCGTTAAAACTTGCTTTTTATTGATAAAAATACTAGTAAGAAAAAGTATAAAAGTAACAAGTATAAATACATCGAAGGACTTACAGTAAAAAAGAAATTCAAGTTAAAGAAAAAATATCATGATTTTCCAGTACATTTAACGCGCAATTGTGAAGTCAAGCAAAACGTAGGTAGGTAAGTGTTACTGATACTTATCGCTAAACATTTAAACACAACAAGAGACGAAGAATGCCGCTTTGAGAAAAATATCACATAACTGCAATGCTATTTACATCGATCTTTGTTGTTTTCCGGAAACTTCAATTGTCAAAATTATTTTTTATCGTAAAGTTAAGGAAATACTAAACATGTACTTGCGATCAATAAATGATAACACATGTTGCTAATTCTGTTGATTAACCTCTTATTCGTACTTTTGCGGTCTAAAACCTAAACTTGTATCTTTGCAAGTGGGAGTCTTACCTTGGTCGAAGAACCTGTGTTACTCAGATACGAGCATAACTTTAAATATTTTTTGGCCGCGAATATTTAAAAAAATGCTACCCCAGTTTTAAACTTTATTACCTAACTTTTATAGAAATAAAATAAAAACGCTAATAAAACTATTTTTAAAATGCATAAACTAAAGACATTGGTGAAATATGCAAACCCTACGAGGATTTCGTAAGAAAAACCAACATGCCTTGAGCCCATACCAGACTGCACACATTCGACCTCGTAACTACATTTTCGCTAGGAATAACATTGATAGAACGCAAAGTATCAATTAATAATATCATTAATCACGGACGTATTCTGGCCACAATAAGAATAGTAGGCGGTACTCTAACTCATGGTACGCGGTTTAATGATTCTTGAGAATTTGTAAGCTTAGTAATAAGTAACACTGTAAAGGTACATTTAACATGTATGATGTTATATGTCTAATATTTACACGATGAGGTGAAATTAACATAGTCGGTACTACATTTGGGCCAATTTTGGTTTATTGCATTAGAAGTCTTAGAATATCTATATTTTTGACCTCACAAAGTATTAAGTTTCAAAAAGGATATTTTCTATGTTTTTCACTTGAAAATAAATGGGATGTTTTCGTGGCGCTCGATTAACAAAGTGGGTAGATATGTTCATTTGGCCGTACTGAAAGAAGACACTTTTTCACTTACGACTTTGTTAATTGCTACAGTCGTATTGTCTCTAAAAATTGTTTCAGTAAACTAAGAAAATGGGTGTGTAACAATAACCATTAGATCTTAAAATATTTTATATGGAAAATATTTCTTTATGCGTAGTGTTGAACGTAGTGCTATTTTGGTTCCTAATATTTAAATAATAGATCTGTTAGAAAATTATCTTATTTGTCACGGTCATAGTATTCTCAACGCTAAGTAGTAACTAGTAACATGTTAAGTCTGTAAGCCGTCAAATTGCAGTGCACAAGTATAGAGTACAGAAATGGTCTTTATAAACGTAGACTTACAAATAACGTAGGGTATTTTGATATTAATTAGACTTGATTAAGTACAGTTAGGTATATGCCAGTAAAATTTTTGAGAAAAGTAGTTTTTGTAAATGTTGATACAAAAAGGACTGTAAAATGTTTTTAAAGCAGTTATTTATTTAATATAAAGACCCTTCAATGACAGTTTAATCAAGAACGTCTTGAAGTCAGGGTTGACACAAATGTTATTGAAAAAAATCCATACTGACGCATAAAATTTCTTTCTATGACATCCAACTTGATGTAATAATCGATGCTATAGGGAAACACATAATATAAATAACGTAATTTTATTATTCATCACAATGAAAAAGAATCAATTCATAACAATACTGTATTGTATTACCATAGGTACCAATATACCGGTAATATATAGATAAATGACAATTACGAAGCTATGACATACAAGACAAGTAATATAGTGTCAACCGTTAAGATATTGAAATATGTGATGACTACTTTATGTATTTAAACTTACTTTAGTTATTAAATCAGTGATTTATTTATAAATCTTTATTCGTTTAAGAAGTGCATCCACACTGCATTTTGAAGATTACGAGTTTGTTTTTCTAATAATATTTTGTTCATAGTATTCTGCAGTAAAAATGGCAGCCCTTAGTACCCACATTGATTCTGCTCAGACATAAGAGGGTGATATCTCTATAACGATGAGGGGCAGCAACATTGAGGGGCTTTGTATCATTAATTAGATTAAAGTACTTCCATTCAAAAGAGCAATTTGTATTCTTCCTGTGCTTAATCCTCTTGAATATCATTTGTTAGACGAATCGTCTCTTGCAGGCTGTCATGAAATGGGAGTCATTTTAATATTAAGACTGGAATTTATTATAACACAATACATTCGGATACTTATAGTGACCAAGAGATATGTATATTTCGGTGGAAACATTTTATGGAACAGCATAGAAATATCTAGCGTAGCGATATGTATGAAATATCTAATTATGTTTTAAATATTCATATTACGTTAGGTTTTTTCGTAGCTATTTTGTTCACGTCTATTTTGATTTTCTAAAGCTTTACTATAACGGAAGAATAATAGTTTCCAAGTACTGCTCCAATAGAGATTGAAAGAAAAAAAATATTTTGCCTGCAAATGCGAGGAAATAATTATCGATCTAAAAAATCATCGTAAATATGAAATTGAGAAGTCAGCGTATTATATTGTAAAATGTTTTATTTTATAGATCTTCAACTACTAATATTATAAAGAAGTAAGATTTGATAGTTTTTTCCCATTGAATAGGCTTCGAAACCACTGGACCGATTTGAAAAATTCTTTCAGCATTCCAATCCTACATTAGCCGTATGAAAATAGCGGATAGCATATTTTTAAAAAGTTAGGGATCCATATGAAAACTTCGATAATGTAACCCAACGTGTGAAAATATACAAAAAAATCGTTGTATCGCATACGCTGCGGAAATTATTGAAAATAGAGCAGTGATGTACTACCGTGCGAAGCCGGGGCAGGCCACTAGTACCACATAAACTTATAATTCAACATAATTATTCACGAACATTGATCCAGTGCCACCTTTGGCATCTACGCGAGATGACTAAGAAGTCCCGTGAACTCATAACAGGTCAAGGTGCATCTAATTGTAACGTGTGTCTACGTCGTAAACGAGATTAAGTCCCATTGCCGAGATGCAACTAGTGAACTAATTATCTCCTGTATAATACTATTGCTTGTATAATTTGTTACTATTTGAAAATAAAATAACAAAAAAATTATGTTACTTATAATTATTACTTATGTAGTAGATTGAGGGGCACTCATAAGTCTATATACCTACAGATGAAATTTTCCTTGACATGTTAGTAAAATAGTCAAACAATGGACGAGTACTTCAGTGGCTTTTATTAATTGGAATCAATGGTGTGATTTGCCATCGTTTACTTCACAATAGCCGGTGATAAAGGTCATGACTTTTTTATTGAATTCGTTTAGACATGCGGGTGAGAAGAAACGATACTTATCGATGAATAATAAAAGTAAATTGCATTCGGATGAAAACCTTTTTTGTATTATTTCGTGTTAAATAATAGTAGAGTGATGCTTAGTAGGTAATAGTTAGATACATTGTTGCATATACCGCCTTTTTTCAAGCATTTGCGTCTGGCAGTAAGAATAATTTAAATATCGAACATACAAAAAACGTGTTTAATAAAAAAAAAAGTTAATTTATAACAATATAGATCTTATTTGTTATTGTAACTAGGAGACTACGATTACATAATATAATCCGACACAACGTTGACATGTTGGTACTTGTTTTTTTTACTAATTTTCCGGTGATTTCGAATCGATATCGGTAACAGAATCTACTAATAAATATAAATAAATAATGGCCACTTCCAACGTCCATTTTAGTTTTTATTTAAAATTTTAATAAAAATAAAATAAAAACGAAAATAATGAGCAAACTTGTTTTCCACCCAAAATTGTTAACGCTAACCTTTACATTGTGGAGCCATGCATAAACACGTGAGACAACGCGTTAGGTACGTAAATAGCTTGCTTCGTAAATGCATCACAGAGAATACAATGATTAAACGACGTTGTAATTGTAACTTCGTCGTAAATTTTTTTTTATAATTTTAGAACAGGTTAATGTGGCCATAAAATAGATTTTTCCTGAGTTTTGTTTGGATGATTTGATATTCCACGATCAATACGTTAGATGTAAAAGTTATTCTTTCATATAAAAACAATACTGACTCATGTAATTTTTATGACCGTGCGTTACGAGTATGTTAAATATCTAAAATATCTCTACATTTTGACAGTTTTTGTGATTCATGTTTTTGGTAATCATCCGTCATCTAAATTTTATTATGTTTATAATTTCCCTTCACTACATTTCTATAAATAGAACACAACCAAAGCTACAGATTTAAATAACTTTCTGACAAAAATCTTGGTTTACAACCAAATGAACATAATCTTTTTTTTTTTAAATGCAATGTTATTTCTGTTCAAATATTTTATGTGCATTTACCGTATACTTTTATTATCTTCATCATAAAAATGTGTGTACGACTGTGTCAGTGTAAAAAAAAATTCTGTGATTTTTATTTATAATGATTTTTATATGAAACAAGCTATATGGAGTTAAACTATTAAATTCGGAAAAATCCCTAGTGCGACATAATTATCATTGGTCTCCCTAAACGTGTTTTACCTACCTCATATTTAAACGGACGTGTCGTCGGAAAACCGGGTCAGCGTGGCTCTGCGAACTTTTTATATCTATTTTAAAGGTGACTAGCAAACGATTTAACTACCAGTGTAGGTGTGGTTTCCGCGGCTAGTAAATTTATCACGTTCATTTACAATCAAATATACATAAATAAATAAATAAAATATATATACGTATTTAGGAATAATGAATGATTTCCAAATTCAAATTATTACTCTATCACTTAACTATGAAAACAGTCTATAATTATAAAAACAACTAAAGTTTTTTAAATACCACTCACAAATATTGTAAATCTGGAATATTATGTCAGCTTGATCTTTGCCAATTTGATTTGTCAGTTCGGTGAAAATTTGCCATCCGCTTTGTAATCAATTTGCTAATTAAGTACATGATAAGGACAAAGTTATGTACTGAAATTGCATTATACATTTCTAACGCAAACCTTATTTCTAATTAGTGTAAGATTGGAATTTGTGGTGCATTTTTATATAGTTATTAGGAATAGGGTCACGTGTGATGACCACGGCACACAATAGAAAGTGAAAGCTGTGTATGGACAGCTGTGCATATCTGTGTAATAACCGTAAACAGTCGCTGATACGCCGATGTCTTTGTACGAAACTTGTTAAAAGTAACTCTCACTTAATTAATAATAATAATAAATGAGGCAGTTCTACACACTGTCCTATTCCAAAGTAGGGGATAAGATGCCTGTTATGGTACCCATACACTTGATAAATATATGTATATATATAAATATATGCAGATACATACTGTATAATACTTACACATATTTTTGTACTACATTCAGATATACTCGTAGAACAAACAAACGTACTCTTCATACAAGTGTGTGTCCTGGGTGGGATTTGAACTCACGGCCTCCGGTTTAGCAGTCAGGGTGTCTAACCAGTTGCCCAAAAGGCACATCATGACATTAATGTTATTTCAGACATTTATTCAATTAACATTGCGTGGTATTTACAACGCTTGTGAGAATTGTCTCGTTCTTGATTCGTCATTATTATTTTTAGTAGGTACCTACTTCCATTGTATTTTAATGTTAAATAATTTAATTTAATTTGTTGGCCAGTGGGAAAATATTATCTTCCTACCTGAATGGGAAATGGGCTTCACTTTATGTGTAACATTAAGATTAAATCGTATTTTTTTTAGATATAATACACAACGACTACACTTAAACGTAACTGGTGAAATGTGGGGGTGTACTACATTCCTCTGCCTACCCCTTCGGGGATTACAGGCGTGATGTTACGTGACTACACTTAATTATTTGACTATTCAGCACTACAATGTCATCCTGAGATTGAAATTATTAAATTAAATAAAACACTGGTTTAATGTGCATTGTGGATAAGGGGGTTCTTCTGTTGTAATTTTTTAAGCCATCTTAATGCTCACAAACAACATAAATTACCTATTTTCCAATCCAAAGCAAGGCAGTACTCAGAAGATTTTCTAACAACGGCTGCCGAGCCAAGAGCCGACTATACTATTGTCGCTATACCTCACATACATACATTTTCTAATATGCTTCCGTCGAATGTTCGAGAAGAAAATACATTCAAACCATTTTAAACGTATATTTTTTATGTTCATCTTTAGTATTTTATTCTGGTGTACGATAGAGCGTAATTGTTGCTGTTGCTGTTCATTCATTGGCAAGGCCATTCAAATCATAATAGTAGTATACCACATTTTTTATTTTAACCCTTTTCAACATAGGTTACTCGTAAAAACCAGTTGAACTAATCAGAAACTGAATGGCGTGCTGCTAATGATAACAATTTTAATACAAATTAATTCGTTTTCGTTAGCATACTACCATTAAAAATATAGGAAGTAATTGCCATATAGTCTATAGGGCTCGACTTATCCGCCTTATAAAAGCTATCAATCAATATAATTCAGTGACGCTGCATTAGAGTTATTTGTCCGTGTTTTTTAATTGTTATGATTTGCAACTTAGCGTAGAGTCTTAGTTACTGGTATATCAAATGATGTACTTAATTGTAGGCTAATAATGTTAGCAGCGTATAGACAGGAGGTAACTTCATAAAATAATAATAAAGAATGTAACAAATCATAGCTAAACACTATAATTGAGCAATATAAAATTAAAGACCATATTTAATTGTTATTGAAATAAAATACTGGCTAGCACTGAGTTACCTGACATAATGACAATCGGAAAACAATTAACCTCAAATGCAGTCAATCGACTAAGCAATCTTATTTGTCGTATTTAAAAGTATTCTTTCGATTAATTATCTTTAAATTGAAAACCTAAAATCCCCAGTGGACTTAATGCCTATTAAATTTTATCCGAATCCGAAATACTTTATTGATGCAGATACAGTAGTTGTAGGTACAAGCCGCTGAAAGCTAGCTAAATATTACTATTGTAGTAACGTGTATAATAAATGCATATATTAATAAATAACGCTATAAGTATTTCTAAGGAGCGTTTGGTAGAAAGTATACCTGGGTATGTTTGAGATCAGTGGATAAAAAAATGCAGAAGTCATGTTTATTCGACGAGATTTTCATGAAATATTTTTTATGTTTAATCATGATATTTTGAAACCAAATATATTATAACATTTATATGTAGAATCATACCAACAAAGGTCATCGTAAGTCACAAAGGCTAAGATCCTTTATAATTTAACCGTTTTAAAAAACAGCAACTTAAACGAACAGCCAGCGTTTAGTTTGGCGGGCTCTAAACAGGTTGTTCTCGTCGAAATTAAAAGCCTACCTTGGGACTACGACGCCGCTTGTTGACAAAACATATAAGGTTTTGCTTAACTCAATAATTCTTGCTTGCGTAACTCTATAAATAGTGTAATATAACACACAAATAACTTATATATATTATTAGTTTAACAGACATATATCGAATACATTAAACAAATGATTTAATCAAGATCTTATAAGTCTAGCATATTTTAATAAATAATCTTTAATTTTAAATAGAAGGATTGCAGTTTAGTAAACGCAGACGTTATGTGAAATTACAAATATCTTTGAACGGATGGTTAGCGACCTATATGTCGTTCTTGTTTATTTATAAACAACTGTAAATATACAAAATCCAACAGAAATTATTACTTACCTTCTCCTATGAAAAGGGCGAGCATGAACACAGGCACGAGTAATATAAGTTTTGCCATGTTTATATGTAATGCGACCACTCGAAAACGTGAACACAAATTTCGTAATGAACGTGAATTAGCGTAACACAATCGTATCGGTACGGTCTCGACGAGCGAATGCCGCGCCGAGTGTTCAAATCAAATACAGAGTGAGCGATCGTGCCAACAAATTTTAATACTCTATTATAACGGCGCTGCGGCTTGCGGCTGCGTCACGCATTAAAACAGCGTCAGGCTAAGAAAAAAACAATGTTACATGAGTTTTACATTATTTTCAATTTTTGATTGTTTTTACTTTTTTATTTTCATTTGTACCTCGGTCTGAGTTTTTGTGAACAAAACTCAAAACGAACTAGGTGAAGTAACGATATTTAGTCTGTGGAATAAGTCATTTGGCGCGTAAACTGGGTACGTTGTGTTGTTTACAATGTCTACTACGGCAGTTACGGTGCGTAGCTACACCAACAAATTGTACAGTGCTCAACGGCGTTAACTAACTTTGTTATTACGCAGTATGATTATTTCTAGGCACCAATACCACAAACAATTCATTCATTGCTTAAAAGTTAAATCCTAATAAGATTCTTGTGTAAAATATTATATTCTAATGATTTTGCTAAATGTTCGATTTGGATATATTAAGGCTGTTTGATTTAAGCAAGTATGTTCAGTCACAAGAAATTTGGGTTCGTTCGATGACCCTTACATAATAATAGCAGTAGAGGTCTGTTTTTCGTGTAAATGGTTAGTTGCCAGCACTCAAAACATTTAATTCATTACCCACGGATGTCATTGACCTCGCTGAATAGAGTACTGTCCTTGTCTTGAATGAGATGGAAGCTTTTACGTTGACATACGGCGTATTCGCGCTTTTCTTCGCCAACTATCTGGTCTATCTACTCATACATTTTCTCTTTCAGGAATCGCGCATATCAATTTAGTGTATCTACATAACGGCTCTATATTATCATGGTAATACCGAGTATTTTTAAAGTGACACTTTTTTTGAATAAGCCCAAGTAACACGTATTAGGAAGTATAGGGACCGGCACGAAGTTCCATTCCTTTGCTCTACCTAGTAGCGATACAGATGACGGTATGTTGATAATTAAGCAATAATATCTATACCTATAGTACATTGACAAGTTTAATAAATATCGAATAAATTAAATATAGATTACTTAAATAAAATATTATTTTCATTAGTAACGATCAAAATAAATTAATGCGAACGTTAATTTTAACACGAACGAGATAACACAATGAACCCCATTAATGTTTGCACTGCGAACAAACACAGATAACAACAGAAATAAGATGATTAAAAATTAACACGTTGAATTTTATTTTAATACTATGTGCTTCGAAATATTATTAATTGGTGTTTTTTGTTTCCATCACAGAATTGCCGAGTATTTTTGTGGTTCGCCCCCGTTTGCTTTACAATCTACATGTTACTTATCTCGGAACGTGGCATAAAACATTTGTCGGCTAAGTCCCGTTATGCTGTTAAGATCGTGCGCAACACGCTTGATCACCTTGGTTAAGCAATGGTCTTGGTCGTTTCTCACATTGCTCTAATCAAAGTACTTTGATGGGTACAATACGAGACACAAGACGAAAGGTCAAGGAGATCACGCTAATTAATGCAAATAACTCGTATATTATCAATTTTTTATTGTTCCTTACAAAATGTTGAGTATGCTGCATGACATTTTCTACCAGTCAATCCAGGTGATGTTGTAAATTCTAGGTAGGTACATACCTAGTATATGTATGTAAAATTTTAATTTCTAATAATATATTCCTAATATAATACCCATATTCTCTAAAATTTGCAGATTAGCGAAGTACTTTTGTAAATTCATTAATGTTATATTTATAATTTACTTACATTGTATTTGAAGTATAATTGAAAAAAATTGTTCAGGTTAATAATATTTATAGAACATTTTTTTTAAAATAAACCAAAAATATCTGCGTAAGTAGTTTCAACATCCACGTGGGTAGTTTCAGTCGATCTATTTTAAATTGTCATTCTTTAAACTCGGATGGCTCACGACATTCCACAATGAGCTGAATTCTTGGTTCAAATTTTTCTGTATCAAATTAGCCGGGGAAGTAGAGAATATGTTTGGAAACCAACCAATCGTTTCGAGGTAGACCGTACGAAATAACATTGCCACTCGTGTAACCAAGATCTCATAATAGTATGATATAACATCGATATTGGTATTCAATTGGCCTAAAAGTGATATAATTATAATCAACGTAATGATTTGTGAGAAACAGTTCAGAACTATGAAAACTTACTATTATAGCATATCGCCATACATAATACTTGTCTACAATCTGCATCAAGATAACATAATGCACATATACAATGTATAAAATAAACGAGGTCGAGATGAGGTCGTTACGCCGAATATATGACTCTCCGAATATTGACTCTCGCCGACCGCGTTCGTAATACAGATGTAAGAAATATGCTATGTGCAAAAAAGAGTATAGTTGTAAAAATTTGATAGGAATGTTTCGATCTCGAGATTCTATATAGATGTCTTTAACAGTTGTATGAAATAAATAGGCACCTATATTTCCTATTATTATCAAATACTTATCTATCATAATATGAGTAGTTAAGGCTAATAAATATTGTGATACGAAATCGTACCAAACAAAAGCATTGACGGTGAAAAATATTATGTTTAATAGTAAGTTCCAATAATGATGAAAAGAGCATTTGACTCTTGTTTTCGATCCATGTGAAATATCATCAGTCATTATGATCATCAGAAATTAAAATATATTGGTTAATATACGAGTAAGTACATCCACGGCTACACGAAAACAGAACTCAAGGCGTTCCACTCATTGCGTCATTATGAAAGCGTGTATTTCGCCACAAGTGGTGTGACCACCATAGCAAAGCAAGCCATAGTTAAATCTATGAGGGAGAGAGAAGCACTGTTGGTGTTGCACTTGTCTCCCTCACACTCGTAACAGTATGCCAACTTCACAGCGTCCGTATGTGTCGAATGAGCTTTTCTTATGTCGGAGCAAGTGCCACGTTCAGATGCACATCCCCTAATGTAAATTGGTTTCTTCATAACTGAAATTTAACATTGTTTTCATGTAACATACTGATGAATGAATGTAATATTATCAAATGTAATGCGCCTGTTCAAATTTATTAGCACGTGTTCATAGAGAGATATAACAATTAAAATACATAGTTATACTCCTGTGAGTTATGTGTTACTGAAATACGTGAAATTGTGTAACAATTATTATGGTGTTACTTTAACACCGTAGATTATTCAGTATTGTTCTTTAAGGCATCTAAAAGTAGGCAAGGTGCACCAGGCCGGGGTTAGTGACTATGGCCATAGACTTTTTTAACTCGACTGGACATCCTATTCCAATATTAGAACAATAAAAAAGTTATGATGACAGACAGTAACTAGTTAAGTTTTTTATTCATATTTACATAGTGTAAGTATTCTAATGAAATAACATGAACATGAACATTGAAGAGGAAAGGAGAGGCCTTGGACGCCCACAAAGAACCTGGATGCATATTATCAATAACGACCTAAAAGCAGAAAATATAAACGCTTAAGTTGCTCAAGACCGTACGGTGTGTCGCAAAAAAACTAGGAGGACTGAGCCCAAATAAATTGGGACAATGGGCAGGAGGAAGGAGAATAAGTATTCTATACTAGCTTTGCCCGCGGATTCACCCGCTTGGAAATCAGTGTGGCAAAAAGTTTTCTTTTTCAAAGTTGCGATATTTTCACGAAACAATGAAATTTCTGAAAAAACTAAAAAAAATGGGAGAATAAAGTAGCCTATGTTCACCCCAAGACCCTCAAGTATCTCTATATGAACTTTCAGCACAATCGGTTCAGCGGTTTGGTCGTGATAACTTCACAGACAGACAGACAGAGTTACTTTCGCATTTGTAATATTAGTATGGATGTTCTCGTATTACTTACGTCGATACTGTTCTGCGTAAACTAGACATTTTTTTTGCTTCGATGGATCCAGAGTGTACGAGCATAGTTTTGAAGTAGTGTTGCTTAGTATTTCCGGGCAATCTGTGCATACATAGCACTCTACTGTATTCAAGGGTGTGCTTGACACCGGCCTGACCATTGGTCGGTAGTTCACCGCATTTATAGCTACACCGTATCCGCTTCGATCCGTGTCCTCGGCTAACTGTTCGTTGGATTCATTTTGTATTTTATCCTTTACCGCCACCTGAGCTTGATCTAAGCGTTGTAAAAGGAGACAACAGTTTTAAAAGCGAATATATTTCGCAATATCGCTAAAACATCATGTGGAAACACACACCTCAGAGATGTTATAGAGTACCTATATAATAACGGCACTATTTAAATTTTAAGTTATAGACCGCACGTAACAAGCTAGAGTTGCGTGCCAGTATTTGAACCCAGACCCATCGGAGTGGGAGGCAGAATCTTAAACCACTAGGCCATCACTGCTCCAGTTGAAAATATTCATAATTAATATATGTCCACATTAATTCTACTTATACGTGGACGTGGATTAACTTTACCTGGCTCTGCGACACTCTTAACGCAGACAACGACAGTCAATATTCCGATGACTACAGGTACACATTGCATCTTGTTTCCTTCCACGTGACTGTAGTGTAAGACCGTTTGGTTCCAACCCGAATATTATATAAGGACAGGTTATCGCGGCTGTACTAATCAATAGATTTGGCATGCTCTATTGAGCCTGAAGGTACGCACTCATTGGACCGTAACGCAGCGTTTGTGACTCGTGACTATTTGTTCAGATGATGCTAGCGAAAACTTTAATTAGAAAAAACCTTGTGCCGTTACGAGCCGTAGAATAGAAATACAAAAGAACTGACGATCAATAAGCGGCTGGACTGCTTTTGCGGAAACATATCACAGAATCAACGGTAGGAAATCAGCTTTCAGTTTAAAAACAAACATTCAAATCGGTACGATGCCACACACAGATCAATTTTATATCATCATCAAATTTATAACATTTTGCGTTGGGGATTAAAAAACATTTGAGCACATTCAGAAATCTTATTTTAATATGAAACACAGTTAACAAACAATGTTACATTTGGAAGAAATAGGACTAAGTAATTTTACATTACAATTAAAATTTACTAAAATATTTTATCAATAAATATAGTACAATGCACATACGAAAATAGTTTAAATTTAATATTACTTTATTATACATTAAGATATAAAGCTATTATTAAAGTAATTAGAGTAAATCCTGCTTTGGATGCGGAGTTGCAAAGATTTCCATCGCAAATCGAACAGCGAGAGAGATCGCCCGTAAATTTATCGCCAATCAACTCTCTGCAGCGTTCTTCATCAGATTGACCAGACTTGAAGGAGCAACCTCGCATTACCCTAGTTTTACCGTTTTCTGTAAAAAATATAAAAACGGTATTATAATCACATTTTGGTACACCTTTCACAAGACATATCCGATCCCAAGCTAGGTAGAACTTGTACTATGGAAACCAGACAACTGATACATATCACTATTTATAGTATAAAACAAAATCGCTTTCTCGGTCATTATGTCCCCTTGTTCCCTTAAATCTTTACAACTACGCAACGGAATTTGATGCGGTTTTTTAATAGATAGAGTGATTGAAGAGAAAGGTTTATATGTATAATATATAGTAGAGAAATACTGTTATAATTTAT
>DWUN01001822.1:0-15426 GCA_018249975.1 Passova gellias | reverse complement strand
AGCAGTACCCAACCCGGGATTTGAACCCAGGACCTCCCGATCGGCAGTCGCGCTAGCAACCGCACGACCAACGAGGTATTATATAGTAATCAATTATTATTATTATAACACTTTGGTTTTCGATTTAAAGTATGTCCTGCACACCTGTCCAGATGTACGAGTGTACAATATACTACATGATGGTCTTCGCCTTAGAGAATAATAAGCCATATGCGACCAACTTCTAATAATACAGGTACTAACTAATATTAACTGTAAGCATACTACTTAACTTGAATTTCGTATTCTAATATTCTCATACCTACGGTATTATTAGGTGTTATTGTTATTATTGGGTACTGTTGTTACTATTGTTGAACAGTAACAACTGGAATAATGGAATAAGTTTTATCAATAGTCGTATTTGACGTTTATTTTAATGTTCAAGGCAATTCAGTTCTTACTGTTGCTTGTTCCTTTGCTCCGCTTTCCTTTGCTGAGGAATTTACCTAAAAACAAAAGACGAATTGGGCACAAGCTTATCTCTGGCGGTTGGTTAAAAGCCACGCGACAACACAATAACTTACTTAGTTCCTGATCTATGAATACGCTTGTTTCACTGCTAGTTTCTTTACCTATTTATAGCCTAAAGAGTTAATGGCTTTTAATTATCGTCTGTGACATTTAGTTTACGTAATTCAATATTTAAAAAATATCAAATGACTCACTAATTTTTCCACTCTTTGGCGTATGTATCTATATAAAATTGAAGCTGTTTAGTCCATATCACTAACCCTTTGTACATCATATAGCTAAATATGGATATTTCACGAAACAATATGCGCCCTGAAGCACATTCAACCGAGCTATTCCATTGCGCCTTGGACTTAGAGTTTTATGGCCAAAGTGTTGGATATTTTTAAGCCTCAGCCAGTGACTCTGACAAGGTTTTACGATTGTTAACTTACAATAATGCTGGAAATACAGTATCATCAAAATATTTTTTGTAATTCGTAATCCTAACATATAATAAGACGGTTACGTAGTTTTGAGTACTAAAATAGCGTTATACAATGGGTACAAAAGTATAAAAAAACTTTAGATTTTTTTTTTTTTCAAAATAGAAACTACTAGAAAAACGTAGAGCGACGTGTAAATGAATTATCCTTAAACACAGCGGACGTGATTCCAGTGTCCACTGCGCTTCTCAAACTTCAATAAAAGGATTGAACGTAAAAAATAATAATCTTTCAACACTATAATATCACGTTTCAGGTAATGCCCAGAGTGTAGCGATGACTTTATATGCAATACAAGTGTTAATAAACATAAAGCAGAACCACCGCTACATTCAGTTCTAAGTACTTCAAAGTTCTAGTTTGAAGGGTGTGATTGTCCACGCAAGCCCACAAGTCCGCAATGCCTTTATAATCACAGCATTTCATTGAGTGCTAATTAATATATTAATCTTTCGGCTACAATGTTATGTTAAAAATATCTATATTAAACATGGCTATTTATCTAACTTACATGCAAAAATGCACTCCTTAGATATTTTATAATGAACTAGCTGACCCGGCAAACGTTGTTCTGCCAAATAAATTATAACAGTATTTTTCTACTATATATTATACATATAAACCTTCCTCTTGAACTATTCTATTCATTAAAAAAAACCGCATCAAAATCCGTTGCGTAGTTTTAAAGATTTAAGAGAACAAGGGGACATGACAGACATGACATGACAGAGAAAGCGACTTTGTTTTATACTATGTAAGATATTACATTTTCTGATGTAGGTGAAGTCTTTCAATCCGCACTTGGCCGGGCATGGTAGACTGTGGTCTAAATCCCTCTCACTATCAGAGGAGACACGTTCCAACATTGAACCCATAAAAAGGGTGAAAAAATGCAAAAATATACCAACATTAAAACAGCAAGCGCGAGAGTATAATATAAAAATACATAGACACAAGTTTGCAGAAATATACGTCGCTGTCCGGAGAAATATTACCGAATATGGCTTAATTTGTGTTAGGAAAGTTTGGGCGGCGCTGAGGCGGGCGGCGCGCCCTATATAAAGAGGCATGCAGATCCGAGCCCAACATTCAGCTCCCGCAGGTTGGATCGAGGTAAGTGTCACTTGTCACATCACCGACAACAGTTACAACGTCAATCACAATATATCTCATTTACCACACGATTCCTATATTTATTTAGCATATTTATACATTTTACATATTAGCGTAAATATTTCACGATAAATTATGTTCGTATTGTACAAAATTATATTAACAGTGGATGTTGCTTAATAGTTGTTTTTTGTTAAATATTTCGTATACCTTAATATCCAGTGGTAGCTGGCTTAACTTAAACTTAAAATAATGATAACGATAATTATTATTATCATAATTGATAGTGTTCGGTTAGTCTTGATAATTTTAAAAGGTTTATTCGTGACGAAGTCGTAGAAACATGAATTGTTCCTGTAAATTGTTTTGTTAAAGTGTTAGATAAATTAAAAACAAATTAGCAAAGATTTGTAATTCGCTGACGTGTTAGATAAATAAAAGAAAATTTTGAGCGAAGATTTTTAATTAAGTGTATTTTTATACGTTTTAGATATACAATCAGGTATATTTCTAAAAGTTATTATTTATAGACGTTTATATGGTAAGTGTATTTAATGGTGACTACAATACATAATATATCAGTGTGAAAATCTGTGACTTAAATTACAAAAATTATAAATTGCAAATGGTTTAAAATTTACCGTTTCAAGAAAAGGGAGAAAAAAAGGGAGAATTTTAAAATTACTTTTATACACAAATTATAAGAGACGGGCTTTGATATTTATATTCTACATACAGTGGTCTAACGTTTAGTGTTTTGAGACATACAATATTAACCAACATAAAAAAGTTAAATATTTACACGTTGTCCGCTATTGATCACACAAAATTGATTAATCAGATTATTCATAATAATGCGAATATTACGCACGTTTAAATTGTGCGACATGAATCTCTAGACCTAATTGGGTTCTTTGTTTTAAATTTTTTAAACATGTGTAACCTAATATTTAGCACGCTTGCTTAGAAATTGCGTCATAAATCCTGTTCGATTAAATTGATAAAAGATTAGTGAAAATAACATTTATAGAGCGAATCAAAGTTCTGCATAAGACACCGACCAAAAGTACTTCAGGTTAAAAAAATATCACATCTCAGGCATTTATGCAAAATTTTTCATATCGACTATGAATTTACTTCATTGTCTTGCTCCAAACGCAGTCTAACCGTTCGAGTTTACGTGAAAGATAATGCTACTAGTCCACACAGTTCGAACTTTCGGTATTAAAAAAGTTAATCAATTTCGCATTTAGGAAGTTACACTTTAGCTCCATTTTAATATTCAATAATTGTTCGGAAACTATGCCGATTCGTCGAAGTTTTTTCTTCTTTCTATATCTCTATTATTAACAAGTTTTCTTTTTTAACTCATTATAAGTATCATTCGTTAAGTTTTCACCGTTTAGGAAATTTTTTGAAACATAGAAATTTTGTGAAATATCAGACACTAGAATCATAGACCATAGAATCATAGACTATAATATAACAAGACTTGTCAAGATAAATCTAACTATCCCAAGCACGATTTAAGTATTTTCTTTACTAATATTTCTAGGTCCACAGACTAGTCATCCGTCGTATTTTTGATATAGTTCTTGGTCAGCAATTTAAATTTATGAGTTCGAAATTTAACAAATTCTTGTTATGAGAATTACTTCAAAATTAACTTTCAAGATTTCACCTTAACACACCAAGCAACAAGTGAACTTAAATAAAACTTTGTAAAAATGATAGAATAATATACGTAACCACACGCCTGTAATCCCCGAAGGGATAGACAGAGGGGTGTAGTACACCCCCACATTTAACCAGTTACATTTAAGTCCCAAATGGAATAGGTGGTGAGCCTATTGCCATGCACCGGGCACACATCCAGACTCGGAGTCACTAATAGAAATTCTAAATTAGAAAAATCCGGCAGTACCCAACTCGGGATTTGAACCCAGGACCTCCCGATCAGCAGTCGCGCTAGCAACCGCACGACCAACGAGGCAGTCATAGAATAATATATAATAGAATAATAATAAAATATTGTAAAAGTAATGCCATTGTAAGAGCAATGGCATTAAAAAGACTACAAAGTACTGTAAAATATAAAAACAATACATATAACTGTTACTTAAACTCGTATTGTTGCAATTTACGTCGTTTCAATATAATAGTCTGTTATAATTGCGCATTAAATTAAGAGACGAAAGCTTTTAGATATTATTAAACATTTTTATAATGTTGATTTTAATGTTAAACATATCTTAGAATATATTTGTACGGGCGCCTCTCTCGGGGTGACTGTCTATACAGAACTTCGTCGACGTGCTTTATAATTCATAAAACAAATGGCTGAAGAAGAATTTGCGGTAAATCCCACTTCTTTGTCTTTTAAAATTAAACGATAAATAAGTTCATATATTTTTTTCTAGACCTCATTCTATTCGGTGTGGGCAGAGGTGAGAGGAAGACGCAATCTCAATATTATGATTAAAATCTCCTTGTTAAAGATAAAGAATAATACATGGATAAAAAAATTGTGTATATAGGTCACGAACGACCGAAATGAAATGTTTTACTCATAAAATTTTGACAGACTAATAATTAGTTTTTTATGGAAAGCAAATAAAAAAATTAATGTAATTCAAGAATACTTTGTAATTTCTTTGTATTCACAAAAGTCCGTGTTTTAAATTGAACATGTTACGATTACTATCACATACGTTTAAAAACTTTATAATTTCAGTTTTAAAATTAATAGGCTCAAAAACTACTAGACCGATTTCAAAAATTCTTTCACCATTTGAATGCTACATTATAACTGATCAATATAGGCTATACTAGCTTTTAACCGAGACTTCGTCCGCGCGGATTAGTGTCTTTAGCAATAAAAGTATCCTAGGAAATTAAAATGTTACCCGAAGTCACTATTCCACGCGGACGAAGTCGCGGACAGAAGCTCGTCTTAAATAATAGATAGGTTAGTCCGCGGTTGTGTTACTTACTTCCAATAAAAATTAAATTAACTTAAGTCCTTTCATGTCATGTGGCTCGTTAGCCTCGAGTTGGAAAGCCTTAATTGGAAGCGCATCCTGTCTACTATACCCCACAAACTGCAATCTAGTAACATAATTTTATTATTAACACTGGCAAATATTTTCATTTTCTATGACAAAATCCCGCCAAAACCATAATTTTGTTTTTTAACTTTATTTCATTTAAAAAAATGCTAACAAACCAATAGCAAAGACCCCTGTACCGAGTTTAAAACGTATTAATATGGAACCTCTTCATCCACAAAGACTAGTCGAGATTAAATCACCGCCTTTTAGTATTAACACGAACTTTGTCAAATAAGCATCCATTATAAGAACTAAACACAAACTAACCGTTATTTTTCTTAACAGATAAAATGCAGTCGTCCACACGAATTATCTTAACTCTGTTCTTCGTATCATCAGTCGTCGCCAGTGCCTATCGTAAGTACTAATTGTTATATGTTAAATTTAAAGGTTAATTAATTTATTTAATTCATTTGTCTATGATTTATTCCATTACGGGCATCTTTGTTGTGTTACTTTGTGTCTATGGTTTATAGTTAGTCATAATGTACCTATGTTGTTGACTCGTGTAACCCGGATAACCTTAATAAAAAAAATTGAAAAAAAATATGATTCGGGAAATTTAAAAAAACCTCGTAAAAAATTTGAACTACAATATTTTGAATTTATATGGTCATGGTGATTTAAATCAAAAGAATATTGTACGGAAAGGTAAAAATGACTGACCTTAATGACCTAACTTTTTGAAGTTAATGAAACTTAACGTGTCTAATAAGTTTTTAATAGTCGCAAACTGCAAAACATTAGGTTTAATTGAAACTTTAGAAATATATCTATTTTCAACAACACTTCTAAAGTATAACAATGCATGCTATCCTGATATAACGAAGTACGTGTTATGGAATCAGAAGCTAAAAGAGATCAGTATGCTCTACGTTTGTTGACAACCGTTACTCAGTGGTTAGTGAACCTGACTGGTAAGCTGGGCTTTGTGGGTTCCATTACCACCCGAGGCAAAAATTGGGCTTATATTGTATTTTATCATTTTTTTTTTTTATCATATCACATAGGATTTTCGTTTTTGAAGCTCCGAGGTCAATGTGTAAATTGGTCCCAAGATGTTATATAAAATTCGTGCCAAAATTTGAAATGATATATCTATTATCATATGAGTTATTACTTAACCTAATATTATTTACATCACTAGTTTGCGTAATAAAACACCGTCTCAATAACAAAACAAAATGATCCAAGTTTATTTTTCGTGATATATTGTCTAGCACTCTTTTCATACGCCCATGTAATAGACAGCATGCACGAAAACTTTTATTGAAACAGATGGGGTGGCTTTATCCCTTATTTATAGATGCGAAGTTAAAAGCATTTCTCAGTCAATTTGCGAAGTCTTTTCAATCCTTAAAACTCTCTGTTTGTATTGAAAAATTTAAGATTAAAATTGTAAAGATACCATTAATTTTAATATGACCGACAGCGTCAATTTTTACGTTAACGAGTCATTCAACGTTTTATGTATTCTTTGTAAGAAAAGTATTTTAAAATATCCTACATTTAGCAACCTTTTTAGTATGCCGGAAGCAAGAGATTACGCGGCATACGCTTCTCTGAAAAACATTATTGAATGGAAATCCTTTAGAGTAAGCTGTGAAATGGCTGCAGCTATTAAGAATTGCATTTAAGTTACTATTAGATAAGTCAAATTTACATCAATTTAAGGTTTTGAAACCATCAATTTGAGGTTATTCGCATTGCTGTGAAGATTTCTTTGTTTAGTTTAACATTATTACAATAAACAAATATATTAATTAACTTTAATGACGATTTTAAAGAATTATATAAGATTCTCTGAATATTTTAAACATATACGATAATAATAATTTACAATAAAAATAATTGAATACGATTTCAAAAGAAAATTATTTTACAGGCAGTGGTGCGAAACTTCGTCGAGATGGCGTACTTAATCTGTATCCGTTCCCACGCGTGGGCAGATCAGGCCCCCAGACCTGGAAAGTCCCATTAAACGAACTATACCTAGGTATGACGTAATTGAATTCGATATATTTGAATTATTTAAAATTAGCGACGGCTTTTGTTAAACTAAGTTACCGTTATAATTTTATACATCTTGAGGTACTTGTAATACTAAATATTTAAAAAAAATCCTCTCTCTTTACATAATTTTGCTTCTAAAACACAATGATTTGTTTATGAAACATTATGAGTATTCCTGAAAAAAAATTTTTTTGAAGTTTTCTCACTAATATCTTGCTTAGCGTTTTCGAATCTTCAACCATACTTTACGAATATTTATGTAGCGATATATGTATCAGAATCTGAGCCGGCAACCAAAAGGCAACTGTACGCATTTCCTCGCGTCGGCCGCACGCTGCCTTTGTCCGCGCACCTGGATTTCACGCCGCTGAAGCTGGAGGAACTCCTCCTCAAGGCCAGGGTAAGGAACCATGGGTTCACGAAGCGGGAGAGCGAGGGTGACCCGGACAATGGAATGTGGTTCGGACCTCGGCTTGGACGAGGATTTAGAAGTGACGATTATGGTAATTTCTACATATACTCTATCTGCAGTACTTATTTAAATTTAGAATTAAATGAAAATATTTTAAGCATATGTAGGTACCTGCTAATATTATTATTATTTTTCCACCCATTTTATTGGTTCACTGTTGGACCGGGTCTTCTCTGATAATGAGAAGAATTTAGGCCATTGTCTACCAAGCTGGCCAACTGCGGATTGTAGACTTCACACTTTTAAAACCTTTACTATTCAATTATTGTCGCATTTTAAGTTGAGACTTCACTCCTAAAGTGGAACTATAAAGGGGTTGATAAATTAGAACACTGTGACAGTGTTTTTTTTGGGATATAAAAAAAAAATTAATGGTTCAAGTAATAATATGACTTACATTTACAGAAATTACTCAAAATGTAAGCCGTGACAGAAGCGAACAAGAACAAACGGAGCCAGAACACGCCGAGAGGGAGGAACGGCAAGCCGAATAAACGTAGACATATTGTTAAAAGTAAAATACACCTTCAGTATCATATACCAATGATAACATTATGTAAGTCTAGCTTTTAGCCTCCCAATAAGCAGTTCTTTTGCCATGTGTTATAAATAAAAACGATTTGAAGTGTTATTTTTAAATTGGTCGCATAATACGATTGAACGTCAATTTGTAAAGGCTTAAATGTAACTTATTTCCTCTTTTATCCTTTAAATAATTGTAGGTATGGTACTGTTTTACGGTGTAAATGTGTTTGGCATTAGATATACATAGTATAATGGTCTATAGCAACTGTTTATAAACAAACATATTGTCAATTTTACCGGATCTATTTTTAAGGCTGGGTGATTTTCATTGTATGAATAAAGATTTTTCAAATCTTATCATTACTTTGTTAATCTATGAAATATTTCCGGCAAAATTTTCAGTTCTCAAACATTTACCTACAGTTTTTATTTCTTTATGGAGCACAAATAAATATCGTAATAAAAATGTATCTATTGCATATGCGTTCATTCATTTTGGTGTCCTTTTTTAGTTGGTATCACACATATTTCTTAACAATAGTATAACAAACTAGCACACAGTAGGACTCACAGATAAAAAAAATCACAGATACATATAGAAACTCCTCCGTTTTTGAAGTCCGTTAAAAAAGTTGTGAAAACAAAAATGGTAATGAGAAAATTGCCACAAAATCCAGTGACTATCAGTAAACAGAGACGGGATAATCCGACAGCGCGCCGCGGGCGGACAGTACACAAATTAATATTTCACGTCGTCCTACGTTAAGGACAGTTATATTAATATATAATTGTAATAAGCACTCGTAATACTGGCTGCTATAATTTCATTTTGCACGTTATATTCCACCGTGAACGTAGGACGAGAAGAATATGACAATCTGTTCATTACAAAACTTAAACGCGTTAGAACATTTTGGAAAATATAAAATTTTCTGAGGTGTCTGAAGTCTGCCAGTCCGTACTTTACCAGTGTGGTAGACGTGAAATCTGTTTACTTTGAGAAGAGACCATGTCCAACAGTGGAACAATAAGTGGGCAAATAAAAAAAACGCAATGAATTCTTTAACACCCAAAGTGCCCGTTAGGACTTGCAACCTTAACCGCCAGAGAGCCCAGAATTCCAAACCAAATATTTTCAATGAAATATAAAAAGTCCGCTCAACAAGCGCTACAAATCGCCCGATTGTTGTGTAGCAAAGTAAACAGCAAACAGTGCGTGTGCATCATACAAACCGAGAGATTTCCCTGACCGCCAGATTTGAACACGAGTTGTCTGTCACCATTGCCGTATTTAGCATGGCGTGATACTGGCCGTTCGTAAAGGATTACCGATGAACAAATCCCAGCGACATTAAACATGGTAAAGTTCACACAAATAATTAATGTCGTGTTGTAATCCATAAGTTATTGCGTATGTTATCTCAGTATGTTTACATGTTACAGATTACAAGCACTAATTACATTAGTAATTATTACACTTAATTATGTTATTTAGCCTGTCTTCTTTTATACTTACCTATTTTCCACTGTGATTAAAGTAGATACTTAGCTAACATTGTAACATTATTAATATTAATTCGGTATACGTTACATAATGAAATGATACGTTAAAATATGATTGATGATTTTGAATTTGGAAAAATTTAAATTAAGACTTTTTGTATCTGGCACTTCTAGTTTTACATTATTCAATCTGAATGTTTTTTTCAAACGACACATAGGTGCTTTAGATTCTTTTGTTTCTGGTTGATATTTTCAAACGAAATAAGTTTCTTTGTACACTACGGCTAAAAAAGAAACAACACCATAAATTTAACGATATATTCAACGCACTAGATATAGACACGCTGCTAATACCAGAAACAATAGAGTTACGCTAAGGGGGTCAACGGCCTCCGCACTGTTGCACATATGCGTGAAGCACTGGCACACGGTGCCCAGGTGGTCGCTGTTATCGTCCTTGTAGCATTCTTTGTGGTGGCGGACCCACCCGCACCCTCTAGTCACGCGAACCTCAGAGTCCCTCTTAGTGTGAAAAACTAGAAAATTGGAGATTAGTTTAAGATTCATTTTAAATATATCAGTTACAATTTTTATCTTACCTCGGGTGCACAAAAAGAACATCTCATAAAAGCATTGTATACTAAAATAGTTGGAGTTACGATTATTATAATTGACTAGCTTTTGCACGCGACTTCATACTCGTGGAATAGTGACTTTAGGCAGCATTTTGATTTTCTAGGACACTTTTATTACAAATAATACAGATATAAACTGATGTGTATCCTAGAAGTTTAAAATGTGCTGAACGTCACTATTCCACGCCGACGAAGTCGCGGGCAAAAGCTAGTTATACATATAAACCTTCCTCTTGAATCGCTCTATCTATTTAAAAAAATGCATCAAAATCCGTTGCGTAGTTTTATTTTGAAGATCTAAGCATACATATGGATGATAAAATACTTGAATACAACTACTAGTCTGTACAGAATACTTACTGGTCTGTACAATCTTTCTGCAGAAGAATTCATATTTCACCTGGCTGGGGATGGCGCTGTCACAGTCGACGACCGGAATGATCCGTGTACGTAATTCCGGTTCTAAAACATCCACGTCCAAGCACGCGCTGTTGTTAGCACTGTTGCAGTAGTAACAGTATATTGCGTATGCTGGAAAAAACGTATTAAACAATCAAAACATATTTATGACGATATAAATATGATATTTTATGTATCCATAGACAATTGATAAAGCACAATCTTTTCGTAATTCGAATCTTAAGTATTTTGAAATAGTGTCATTAAGGATGTTTATAAGATTTTATTGTCATTCTTGTTGGTAGTTTTAGCAGTGACAAAATGAAACATGGGGAGAGGTTTGAATTTGTAATCGTATTTTTTTTATTTTCCTTTATAATCTTAAACTAAATTTTACACAACAATAAACGGCGAAGAATAAACGCTTTGAAGAATTGTGAAAATAAGCGACCGTATCAAGAATTTTATAGAATTCACTTTAAATACTTACATTTATTAACGACGGTCATCAAAACGATCACAGAACAAAGCGTTTTTCCGTACATTGTTAAAATTTCTGTAACCAAAAAAACATTTGTTATTGATATAAAAATTTGGCACATTTGGCGCAGTAAGGTTATGTAGAACAAAATTTGTTCTTGGTCGGCGCATTTAGCTATGAAATTTAAACGGTTAAGGAAACTAGTTCTGTAGGTTGACTAGTTAAGAAATTCAAAGTATTCGATCAAAAATCTATTCTGTGATCTTTTAACAAATGGTAAAGTTTTTTTTACGCACAAATACTTTAAACGAAATACGTATGAATTAGCGAGATACATATAAATGTAGGTATACCAAAACATTGAGTTATATTATTGCAAATATAATTTAAAAAAAAAACTGTACTTAGGTAAAAAAAACCTTTAAGGTGGTACTCTGCTTTTCTAAATTGATCCTTACAATTTTTTGAAAATAAAAATTCCCATTCCATTAATTCCATTGTTGACATTACTGTCGACTTCGACGTTCAACTGAATCATTGATTTGGGGATTATTTTAAATTTTATTGACTACTTCAAAGTAACCATTAAAAAATTACCTTCTTACAAATACTCAAACACAGGTAATCCAAAATTATGTAAACTGATGATAACGCATAAATATAGCGGATATTATAAATATCCAACTGGAAATACACTCGCGCTCATGAATGAATGAGAACATTGTCAATATGAACGTAGCGTGGTGGTGAAAAGTTCAACACGTGTAGTGGGACTGCGATGTCTTGGTACTATATCGATATTAGAGCGAATTTGGTATCGTAATATTTTTTTAAATAAATGCTCTCATTCATCTTTTCCTACATACTTGACTGCCAGTTATTGGAGACCTGTTCGCAGATTAAACAGGATTGAAACGAATAAAATGTACTATTATATTGTTGTCGCATCAAATGGTACCAGTGATCCACCAATTATTATTATTGCCATTTAACAGTAATGCTTAGCATTATTTTTCCTTTAAAATGTTATGGATTATTTTCCAGAAATATTGAAATAAAAGTAGCCTATGTTACTCCTTAGTACATCAGCTATCTGCCAGTGCAAGTCCCGTCTAAATTGGTTCAGCCGTTCCAGAGATTAGCCGGAACAAACGGACAGACAAAAATTGCATAAAATGTTATTATGTTATATGTACCGTGTATACATAAACAACAACATAACATCACGCCATGTCCCTAACGGGGTAGGCAGAAAGCACCAAGTGCCCAATATCTCTGTCCTTGCGAACCTGACGCGCTTCATCTACGTTCATCCCTCTCTTCATACATACACGCCGGTTTCGGTTATACATACATATTCATTTAGAAAAAAGCGGTTATTTTAACATTACAAACAGTCACTCCAATTTTATTTATATGTGTAGTCAATAGAAAAGAATCAACTATAACGGTACTTTTTTTGTTAATTTCACATCTTCAAAATTGGTTTCAAATACAAACGTTTCGGTCAACATACTGTTACTTGTTATTTAACATTGCTCAGTTAAAAACATTGGTCTAAGTTATTCGACATAAGATAACTTATCAAGTCTCATTGACCCTCGGCGACTCTTGACCCAATTCGAGATTCGTATGTCGCATGAACTGACATAGGTATGTATCTCCGTCTCAGTTGTACAATCAAAGTCATTGACGAGCCTGTTGCGTGGTTAGCGAATCGTGTGATCGAAAGGTTCCGGGTTTCTTGCCAGCCCTGGACCAATATACGTATTGTTGGCACCCTTGTTTGGTCTGTAAGTGTAAAATTACCTATGTATGGGAATACTGGTTACCATAGCATTTCTATCTGTCTAGCTTAGGATCAGATGACCTTGTGTGAGCTGTCCCATAATGTTATAATATTATTGTTAATAAAGCATTATTTAGAAATTGAGTTATTTAAAAAGAGCAGTTGCATTATAATATCAATCAGCGGCTGATAGCTGATGGACTTGACCTCAAAACTGGATAATTTGGAATCAGATAGCCGTGTGTCGAATTGTCCCCAGTTATTATTATTGTATACATAGCTTAGCAGTTTGGTCTTTAGCCTTCCACCCGGGTTCTGGAATTCAAGTCCTAAATCATCTGACGATACTGATAGCAGTCACTTGTGTTTGTTTCTTGAAAATACACTACTACTATACCATCAGGCCAGGACCCTAACGGGGTGGGCAGAGAGCATCGAGTGCCAAATATCTCTGTCCTTAAAAACCTGAAGTGCTTCGTAAACTAAATAAATAACTAAATTAATAAATAACATAACATAAATATTAACAGAAGAAAATTACCAATTAGAAAGTATTTAAAAATTATCGTAACTTTTCCTTTGAATACAGCCATTATATGCAAATTCTTAATAATTTCGCGCAAGTACCTATAGCTAGTTACGCTAACGCATCCTTCGCTGATGAAACCTGAAGCTTCCTACTTCATACGGCTTCAGGAAACTATGAACGTAGCGCGCTCGGCATACTAGATACTTGTATATAATACCAGCTGACCCGGCAAACGTTGTTCTGCCATATAAACTATAACAGTCTTTTTCCACTATTTAATAGATGTTATTTTACCTATAAACCTTCCTTTTCAATCACTCTATCTATTACAAAAAACCGCATCAAAATCCGTTGAGTAGTTTTAAAGATCTAAGCATACATAGGGATATAGGGACAGAGAAAGCGACTTTGTTTTATACTATGTAGTGACTAGCTCCCACCTCCCCCCACGCCACACCGCAATCCCCTTTGGAGGTAGAATTTCGTAAAACGAGTAATTAGTTCACCTCAACGTAATAAAAAAGATATTCCTACCAAACTTTAGGTTTGTCGGAGCTGCAGTTTGAATATATCAATTTTCCATCGTTTACGCCCCGGCAATCCTCTTTGGGGGTGGAATTTCATAAAACCCGTTCTTAACTGATCTCTACTTACCGAAAGAAATATTCCTGCCAAATTTCAAGTCTCTACGCCTTTTAGTTCCAGAGATATCATGATGAGTCATTGTATACATAGAAAACCTCTTATACATATATACATAGATTATCGATACTAGTTGGAGAGACAAAGGTTATTCTACTATCAACAGTATTTTGTTCTAGTCCTTTTATTGTTCCGCTTTGGAAACAGCTTCTTAAATTGAAAAGCCCTAAGGACATATTGGTAGACTACTACCACGCTTAGCCAGCGCGAATTGATAGATTTCACGAACCTCATAGTATCATTATTATTATTATTTTAATTGTGTGGAAGTCTGAGGTTTGCAGTTGCCAGATCTTCATCGTAATAGCAGATAATATTCACCTTTTAGATTATAAAACGTATCTTTGAAAACTTAATTGTACAGTATAAACCATTTAAGTTGAATGATAACGTTTAATCTGTTGAACCAATAATTATTTTTGTACCGCCACGCCACGTCCCTTACGGCGTAGGCAGAAAGCATCGAGTCTCAAATATCTCTGTAACAAATCAATAATAATATTATTTATAATTTATTGTAAATAATAAACCAACTATTACAAATGTAATTTAATAAAGATATACATATAATCGGCCAATAAATATTAATCTTACTGCATGAATATTTTCCAAATATTACATAGTAACAAGAATTATTTTCAAATCTAATTTAATCTACTTGCGTTATATTATCCAACATATCACTCCGGCGGCTGAGAGTATAGACCACGCAAGTACATTACCCAACATATCGATAGTATAATCTCTGCTCTGATGTAACTTCACCACCAATATGTGTCAAGGTTGATCTTGTAACGTCAGCTGCTAGCCGTATCTCTTGACAGCAACGGCCGTTATATTATCTAGTTACGATTACGATGAGACGCCTATGGTTGTAATGCTCGCGCAAACCGCGAACAATTCGTTATTATAGGTAACTCTGATGACGCATGTATTATGTATAATCACTACAAACCATAAAACAAAGTCGCTTTCCGCTGTCTGTCCCTATGTAGGTATGCTTAGATCTGTAACACTACGCAACGGATTTTGATGCGGTTTTTTTTAATACATGGAGTGTTTCAGGAGGAAGGTTTATATGTATAACTAGCTTTTGCCCGCGACTTCGTCCGCTTGTAATAGTGACTTTGGGCACATTTTAATTTTCTAGCTTACAC
>DWUN01001821.1:0-15427 GCA_018249975.1 Passova gellias | reverse complement strand
ACGCTAAGATGCATAGGAGAGGAGCAGCAATAAAAAATAATTTATATGGCAGAACAACGTTTGCCAGGTCAGCTAGTGTATGTATATAATAGGTGTAACTTGATAACTGTATATTTATCGCTAAGCTGGAACGCCTCTCGTGTTGTGTTCGTGCATACCAAATCTTTCGAACTGGCGCCGTCATTGTATTGATTTGCATCGGAAATTAGGAAAAAATGTCTCTTTCGTATTCATAAAGAAACAATCTAAATGCGCCGCGCGTCGACATGCTTTTGTTTACACACACAAACAATGTCGCCCAAACACATTCGTTTTATAAACTGTTTCGTAATTCGACTATTAATCATTTCAATTGAATTGTTAAGCAATTTAATGAGTGTAGATGAAGTGCGTCAGGTTAGCAAGGACAGAGATATATGGCACTCGGTAATTTCTGCCTACCCCGTTAGGGCCTGGCGTGATGTTATGTTGTTGTTGTTGAATTTCAATTAAACTAATTCTAAAGCAGCCAAGCGTCTGTTCTCAATGCAATTAGTTTAAGGTTTCCTTCATTAACCCACCAAAACAATACGCTCAGCAGGACACCTAAATGTTAGTCTAGATATTGCCAGCCTTTTATTGCCTGGATTACCGGCTGTGTTTATGCTGGTATAGCTACTCGTATGTGACTACGGCGGATGGTGTGTTGTACGTAAATACGTTTACGGGTACGTCTACGTTTACGGTAAAATAACTATCGTCGCTATTCAGTTATGTTAAACGCAGATTAACTATTAAAACCGTTAAAGCTATTTTCATATATCAATTTTTTCTTGATCGTTGTCAAAGTTTCCAGTTAATGTTTATATATAATTTTCGGGATGTCAACCTAAGTGATAATGACGATGCGCTCATCACACTAACTTTTGTGAGTTTTACGAGAATCAAACCCACGACGTACGTTTGCAAATACAGATTCTCTAACTACCAAACCGAGACACCGAATCCTAAGTTCATCATTTCATATGCAAAGTAAACGAATAAATACATACATACATACGGTCCTCAACGGGGTAGGCAGGGCGTACCGAATGCCAAATATCTCTGTCCTTGCAAACTTGACGCGCTTCGTCTACATTCATCACTCTCTTCATGCATACACGCCGGTTTCGGAGACTTGACTACTCCCGTCAGCCAATATCTGACCTATTTGGTATATGAATATTGTAGACATAATAAGTAATTGTTTTCATTATGCATCTAGTCTGTCTGCGCGTCTGTCAGCAACCTCGTATAAGACGGATAAGTACCATCTAATTAATATTAAATGTATGTATATTAGCATATGCTGGAGTACCTAATGTTACTAGGAATCTTATACTTAGGTACATGAAATTAAATGTAATATATTGTACAGTTAGAATATAGTAGGTACCTACCTATCTTACCACATTTAAAGATGTTGAACAACAAATGTTAGTTTCCATTCCTTTCCCTAATGAATACTAAACCAATAGTCCTGTTAACAAAAAGTACTAACTGCAGTAATGATTGGTTAACAATAATCCCCTTCTCACCGTCATACTAGACCTCGCCTGCAGATCCTCGTCAGCGGTATCGACCAACGATGTTCGTCTATTTTTCTACTCTCCTGACGTAAAATTATTATATTTAATTATCTAGGCTTTTACTTTACCTCTATGCGTTGTATAACTGTAAATTGTAACTTACCGAATACTGTACTGTACGTAATATATAGGGAAATACTTTTTAATTTCAACCGACAGAGTATCTAATGTACGCAAAAACGAAATACCGACTATTTGAAAATCGCAAATATGCATATGCCATACTATATATAGGTAACTACATATGTTCCAATGTTAACACTGATACAGCGGCCATATCTGCTCTTTTTATCGTATGTCATTAAAATGGAACACGATTGTGTGTGCACTTGTGAAATATCAATATATTTTCATGACGGTTTACATTGACATTCGCTTGTATTATTTCGAGTTTGCATATAGCATAGCAATTGTAATCAAAATAGTTGGCAATTGAACTTATGCTCAATTCATTTCGTGATTTTCACTTGACGCTATTTTGTCTTTACTATATATTATCTACAATCATGGCCTATCCAGCATCTACTTACGAATAGTTTTGTATAAGTATGTAAAGAGCATGCAATTAGTTGCTTTATGAAGGGTGCAAAGGTTCTCCCATTTAAGGCATTGGCAACTTTTTGAAGTTAAATATCTATCGTTATTAGATTTGGTCTTTATGAACAGTCTGCATACAAATATGGTTTAACCTTAGGTTATTTCAGTAACACAGGTCAATAATAGTTGGTTATGTTGATAAATTAGGGAACAGGGTTGTGGGTTGAAGAGCTTTGAGCTCTCTTACGTTTGGGCTCCTTTACGTGAGCTGTGATTAAGGCATCTCTGTTAAATTATGCACAGATACAATAAGCATTTTATAAGACAATATACCAATGATGAATCGAATAGTAAGGTATGCTATATACATATCCTACGTGTTAAATAAATCTTGAACTAGGTATCTTTATATTTGTGTCAGTCCAAAGTCCGATAAACGAGTGGAAGTTCGTTCGACACTAGCCACGTTTTATGGCCCTCATAAACGTCCCCGGGAACGATCTCATCCGAGTGTCGCGAAATTCGATGCCCATTGTGCCGTCCTGCGTGATCGGCTCAAATGACCCCATTCCCTTTCTTGAGAATATAAAAGTAACGATCGCACGTAAAATTTAAGTCAATTTGCTGACTTTTTCACTCTCTCATTCCACAAGCACGTATTCGCGTACAGAGCTCAAAACCAATATTTGTTCAGAGCTCCGGTGACATTAACATTCGCCATCCATCGCACCGTGGCGCTGTCCTCCATAAATAACCTGCACAATATTCAATAAGCTCGAGGTTTATTCCTCCAGGAATAGTAGTCGTAAACTTCGCAGACATACATAAGGACGGATCCTCGAATCACAATAACGCTGGAACTCAGCAGAATCCATAATCTTATTTTTGTACCGCACCGCGAAGCGTGAATTTCGCAATTACGAGACCGCCGATAACGGCACGGAAATGTCACTTCCAAAGCTGTGCACTTAAAAGCCACTATCGCGTGCCGGGCGCCTCTCAAAATAAACATTTCTTGTCTGTACACGTGCGAATGTGGACTTTATCTCGAAGTCTGAGAGTTACCTAGCGGGAGCGAGCAGGTGGCGCGTGAAAGCGGACTCTTTGCAAAGGAAGGAGAGCAGATTATGCATCGCAGATGTCGCACGGCGTCATCCATTGTGTTCCCTCCTATAATTTTATCGAAGCTGATTTACGATCGATTGTTCGGCCGGTGGACACTCGGCGAGGCGTCGTGTGCGTGCGTGCGCGCATGTGTGCGCGGTGCGTGCTTCCACGGCCGTCGTTACTTACCTGCAGATGGCGCTTGGATACGAGAAGCTCGCTCACCACACGACGCCCTCGTAAATTAAGAAACGTCGTCTCGAACCGTGTTCTTTTCAGCTTTATTTTATGCATCGCACAGAAATTACGGGCCGTGCTTACCTTCACTTTGAAAATTCAACTTCGCTTTTGTTACGAGCCGCGTTGCAGCTAAAGCTCTCGATTGGCAGATGTTTATATTCACCAGGCCTCCGCTAATGTCGAGATAAAACGCCGTTGATAAACAAGCCATATACTTTACGCTGGGAAATTGTTTTCCGGCACAATTAAGATTGAGTTTCAATACTCGATAAGCACTTGTTGGTCCCCGTTTGCTGCGATCAATACGATGTAAAACACGAGAAATTGCGAGGAGAGCGATCGATTTTCATCATAAACTTTTAAACGTTTTTCAAAACATTCTTATTACTTATGCAACATTGGTAGGTACCTAATATACAAGTGTAAATAAAATGTGACTCATAGCAGAATTAATCCGATGATATTGAAATATGCTTAGTATCTATCAACTATCAGCCAGTGATACCACTATTAATAGATTTTGATAAACGCGCAAATATTTGTGATTGCAGTCGTGATAGGTCGTAAATAAAATCCACTTAAATCGGCCATAACAATTCCTTATTGTACGAATCAAACGGCGTCTTGACGTTAATTAAGGCGTAAGACAACTATTAGGCTGAACATACTTTGCGGGTTACAATGTGGGCGAAGGCGAGTTATAATTAAAGGCGAGTCAAGGAAATGAGGTCGGCCACACGGGGCTTCAGCGGGGCCTTTCAATTATATAACCCAAAGGGAATGTTGAGAGAAGTGTTTTGTCTTATTTAGTTTAATGTGCACTTCGTTACTAACATCATTAAAATATAACGAAACTCGCAGCCAGTATCTAAGGGTTCAATGTCAAGCTTACCTTAAAAAGTATATGTAGGAAAGGGTGAAATAGGGTTGAACAACAGATATTATTAATAATTCTATTTAATTAGGTATACGTGCTATTGCTTAAAATTACTGAAATTACTATTATGAAATTCTTTAAATTACTAGTTGTAGAAAGAGGTACGAAAGAAGAAGATAGTAGATCTTTGGCTACTGAAACACTTTTGACTATTGCATTAAATAGACTCACGAATTTCCTGCAATTCGACAGCGAACAAATGAGCAGAATCATTTTATAGATTTTTTGCTTCAATAAGTTATTCACCTACCATGTTTAATTCTTTATTTTGCGAACTATTTGATTGCTAGTAACTTTGACTGTTATCGAGAAAATTCTTTAAAGATTCATCCGTCATTTAATAAAATCAATAGGAAAATTATCGTCGCATTCGGTCAGTAAGAATATTTTCTTATCTCTTCAGTAAACACACTTTTATAGTTGTGTGGGTAATAACGAGGTGACTTCAGCTAGATATCCTTATCTCTGACTCAGCCGAGTTTCACATGCAACTGTAACAATATGTAGGTACATAGAACGCAGTGAAATCACTACTTTACGATACACTAGAATCTATAAATTATCTTTGTTACACTGCTCAACCGGAGGTAGTGGGTTTTGATTCTCATCCAGGCCAAACATTTATGTGATGTGTTAATATATTTGACCTGCCTCTGGGTGTTAAATAATTATCTATTTAAGTAATATAATATAGTTTATATATATGTAAGTTTAATGGCTCTGCGATTATCATACCATAGACATTTAATTTGATAATACGGAATCTGTGTGCTGAGTGCAAGTTCAACAAATTTATTCACGGTGAGAAGTGAGCGTGAGTTGCTATGGCATTGACTTATCAAATGTCAAATTTTGTATTTCGTACACTTTCAGCTCTTGAAACAACCAATCACGTGCGATTATGTTCCCCACTGACAAGAGCTATTGACATTGGCACTTGCAAAAATTAGTTTCCCATTACTGACACTAGTAGGCGCTGTTTCAATTCCATACAAATTGTAGTTTACGGGTTCGGAGACGAGTAGCGAAGAAAACTCGCACTAGGCACACACAGTTCAACATTGTAAAAACACATACAGATCGACTACTGGGGTCCGAGGCTTTGACGAATCGTTCCGGCGCCACGTAGCACAGCCGTCGACGGGACGTATCGAAGAAGTAGCTGAAGTCGGCCGGATTGTCGTCCGGCAGGAAGGTCGGCTTGAACGAGGCTATGTCGGTCAGCAGCACCCACAGCCAGGAAGTCACCATAATGTTCTCCAGCTGGAAGAATGTCAAACATAGCAATTACAACCATCGAGAAAGACAATAAAAGGATAGAGCTATTTGGCACTTGGTGCTTTCTGCCTATCCCTTTAGGGAAATGGTGTGATTTTATTATTGTTTATTAGACTGATAAAAACAGTGAGAAACCTTAATATCCCCATGACAGATCCCCAATTTGTGCATCCTGTGCAAGGCGTAAAGGACCTGGAAGGTAATCCATTTCTTCTCCAGCACAGTCAGGAATGGTCGTGTTGACATTCTGTCGTAGACGCTGCACTTGCAATATTCACGCATCAACAGCCCCGCTTTGTCAGTTAACTAAAAAAATTACACAAAATACAATAGAATGGAACAAAAATGGTATACTGCAGCGCCCCCTGGTCAGTTGTTACCATAACATCTACCTACGAACATGCACCAATTAAATCAAAAACCCATCCATGAAAACCGCATTAATATGAGACCACTGGTTTTGGAGATAAATAGTAAGATTGGTTTGCACAAACAAACAAACTTTCTCTCACCCCAAAACATATACCGTCTCCGTTACGTCGTGGGTAAAAATATTATTAAATTGTCTGTTTAAGTAACCTACTAATAAAGTGCCACAACATTTGGTCGTCCACTGATCTCATCCAGCCTCTATCACCCGCCTTCTTAAGGTCATCAGTCCAGCGGGCTGGAGGGCGCCGAGTATTGTAGCACATCTTGGGAGAGGCCTATATATGTATTAACTTACAATGACCCTCTGGAATGGTAAGCAGTTGAAAGCGGAGACCAGCTGCTCCTTGATCTTCAGAATCCTCTCCTTGTGTTCTGCCAATGGCAATGAGGGATCGTGGACGGCAAACACCTTCACCACCACCAGGCCCTCACGAGACATTGCCCTTGCAACCTTGAGGAATCTTGTTGAACCGAGACTGGAATGATAATAATAAAATGTTAATCTATCTATTTCTATTTTATCTATATCTATCTATTTATCTATATATCTATACATATAATAAAACTGTAGAAGAGTAATTCTGTACATTGATTAAAAACTAAAAAAATACTTCTAGGGATCTTCATACACCTAACACAAGCCAAAAAAATTGATTTTGAAATTTTTGCCTGTCTGTCTGTTGTCCGGCTTTCGAACAAAAACTACTAGACGGATTTTGATGAAACATTTTTTGTTGTATAGTTATTAGTCCTCGGCAACATATAGGCTATAATTTATTTTGAAATACTTTAAATGCTGTCCAAAGCCACTATTCCACGCAAACGAAGTCGCGGGCCAAAGCTAGTTTACAATAAGTTTGTCTATGTTATGTTTAGTGTTTGTTACCTTTGTATACTGCATATAAGTGACTATCATGCATATAAAACAATGAATTCAATATGTTTTTGGCAATTAATCGTATTTTACCTTTGATCAAAAGATAAGTCGGCATGATCGCTCAGGTAGTGCTCCACAGGGTATATCTGCGAGGGGGCGACCCCAACTAGTTGATTGCCCATCTTGAAACAAAAATAAACTACGTTCTGGTACAAAACTCAATATTTACTACTTAAAAACAAAACAAATACACGAAATGTTTCACATTTGGCACAAATTTAAGTAATCAAACAACTATAACGCTTTTTAACTTTAATCGTGTATTTCAACATATTCTTTAAGCGAATATGTAATTAAAATTTGGTATTTCAGCATCAGATGTTTAGAGATGTACAAATTTTATCATATCACTATTCACTTCCATCTGACAATGACAATGACGTATAAACACCAAACAGCAGTTAGGGACAGATACAAATTTGTTATTGTCAAAATAAATAAATAAAATAAATTAAAATAGGCAGATAGCAGAACTTTTATATCTCAAATATCTGGAAACTAATGAACAGCTATTATTACATCTCCACGGCATTGATTACGGTTAACCTGATGAATATAACTGAAGACTATAATCCTTAGTAATCTGTGAGACATTTAATAGATAATAATTCTATACACCTCATCACTGAAAACGGCTGTCACTTCTGCTATTCTCTATTTCTATGGTCTCTTCTTCAACAAACAATCAGCATTTCAGCTACTCTTTTTTCACATTATTAATCGCTGATTCACAGAAATGACTTCCAAAAGTGAAAAGGATCGCGCCAAACAGATCCAGGATCGATGTCAGAATATATTATTGCAAATGTTAAAAGATGAAGACAACAAATATTGTGTAGATTGCGACGCCAAGGGTGAGTAGAATATTCTTTTTTTTCTTTTATACAGAACCACTCAACGGTTTTCTTAAAATTGTTCCGAGTGCTAGTATGATATATTAAATGAAATGAAAAATTCATGAATATTCATTTTTAAAAGCAATACCTACTCCTTTTTTTGTTTCCAACACTCCCCAGAAATATTGACTCATTCAATTCGTCGCTCTCTGTACTGTTATCACTCATATGCCAATATTTTTATTAACCATCTAACGTGCATCTGAAATCATTTGCTAATTACGTTACAGAATGCAGTTAAAGTAATTGCTTAATAAATATGTTAATATGCATGCATTGCAAAATGTTTTACCTTGAGTCACAATTCTTGCACATTTCATACTTTTGTCTGTTACTTCTATTATTAAGTGAAGGTATGAATTAGGACAGACTGGTTACCAGCATTGGACCATAAACATGGTATTGGCCAGATATTATCACCTTATATCTGAATCACATTTTCTTTATTCAAGTCATCAAGATTTTCAATAAACAAATTCGTTGTTAATTTTCGATTTAATTTCTTTAATTTAATTTCATTATTCAATACTATCTTTTGTGTTTATTAAATTTTTTTTGTCATATACAAAGATCAATACAGAAATAATGGCCAGTATTATCCATATTTATTATCTGTATGTACTTCATCATTTATATGAATTGACAAATTTGAAACCCACTATAAATATCCTCAACAGTTCCTCATAGCTAAGTTTGATTTTATAATTGTAAAAGTACTCATATAAACATTGCTTTTAGAATAAAAACATTGAAATCAACTATTATATTTGGCACTCGGTGCTTTCTGCCAGCCCTGTTAGGGACCTGGCATGATGTTATGTTATATACTATGATGCATAACTATCGTGCATTGTGATTACCATGAAAAATGTTTAAACAAAAGATTGTAAACTAGCAAGAACACATATACAATGGCCAGTAATTGTTTGTCGATTGACATTCCTGTAATTGTGTTGGGATTTTCATTTGTAAATGCACACATCTTCATATGAAACTACATACTTCTCACTATGTATGTGTAATGAATGATATATTAAAATAAACTTCCTTGTACAGTCGTTATTCAGTAACTTGTCTATCTATTTTATCTCATATATAAAGGGCAAAGGTATTGAAACGTCTGAAAAAATCTAGTTCAGAATTCTAAATATGGTCAGTGTGTTTGATAGGGTCGGTGATGATAGTATTTTGAGATAACTTGACACACGAAAAACTAACCCAAACAAGGCCAAGCTTTACTAGTAATGAGACATCATATAAAGTACATTATCTATATTAATATTATACAGAGGAAAGATTTGACTGTTTCTTTGTTTGTATTGAATAGGTTTCAAAACTACTGGACCGATTGCAAAAATTCTTTTACCATTAGAATCCTACATTATCCCTGATGAACAAAGGCTATATTTAGTACGAGAAAAAATAGGATAAAATGTATCCCGAAATTCCCACGGGATCTAAAGCACCGCGGCTAATACCGCGAGGCACAGCTCGTAATGTATATTTTGAAGCACAAAATAAATAGAATTATTACATAATTAATCAGAGTTTTATGTTCAATGTTTGCTCTCACAACACGAGTAGTTTTTTTCTGTGTGGGAATGAACTCACTATATCCAGTTTAGCAGGCAGATTCACCAACCGTTGGACTAACGGACCGATCAATAATATTGATGATATACTTTTTATGTTGTATATAATACTGCACTCATATAGCTCGCGGATGCAAGGCTATGCAAATAGCTTCTTATTATTAGAAATGTTACAGAGTTGTCTAACTAACTTTTATGGTGTGTACAGGTGCTTAGAATTGCAATCAGTATGAGTGTGTGCAAGTTTTATTTATGATATGTAAAGTGATATTACAAATAATAAAACTACAGTATTAAAACATCGTAATAGTAGAACAATGATGGAACATTGATTTGATAAATTTTAAACAGTTATTTCATCAATAACTAGCCTTTGCTCGTGACTTCGTCCCGCTTCCGCTGTCCCCTTTGGAAGTAGAGTTTCGTAAAATGTGTTTTCAGTTCATCTCAACGTATCAAAAAAGATATTACTACCAAATTTCAGGTTTGTCGGAGCTGTAGTTTGGGAGTAAGAAGTTTTCATCGTCTACGACCCCGCAATCCTCTTTGGGGTTGGGATTTCATAAAACCCGTTCGTAGCTGATCTCTATTTAGCGAAAGAAATATTCCTGCCAAATATTCAGTCTCTACGCCTTATAGTTCTAGAGATATTATGATGACTCTCTATATACATGGAAAACCTCTTATATGTATATATGTGTGTAGATTTCTTCCTCTATTCATGTTGTGTTTATGGCTTCATATACACTTTGTTACGTTCAAATCTATCTGTAAACTGTTTATGGTTTAACAGCATAGATTTCATTGTCAAATTATTCATTACCATAGTTCATAATCTTCTAGAACTAGATAAGGTTGCACTTATTTCATATCATCCCAAAACTCGCTGAAACTCAAATTAAATGTATAATTGTACAGTAAAAAAATGTTATCATGATCGATAACAATATTATCTATGTATAAGAAAGTATTTGTTTTAATACCTCTCTTATAGCTCACTTTTAAGATAAGATAAATAAAATAAATGTTACGTAAAACAGTATTCAATTATATGTAATCAATTTGCAACATTAACATATTAAGGTTTGATATATAACTAAAGACAAATTGACTTTATATTTGTCTAAGAAATGTAGAAATTATAACTAGCCAAGCTGTATCAGAAAAGCAATTGTTGATTGGAACTAGAGTTTTTGTTATATCAATTTTGAAGTTTCTAAATATATTCTTATAGGCATTTAATATTTTACATAAGAAACGATAAATAAATATTCTCAGCATACAAATATTTGTCCCCGGTGGGTATCCAACCTACACTATCCGGTTTAGCCATCGGGTTCACCAGCCACTAGACCAACGGCCGTTTAAACACTATAAAATTAAAAACCGAACGATAACTAACAACTAATTAAGATTACTATTTAGCGCCACATGTGAAGGTTTTATTATAACTAGCTTTGCCCGCCTGGAAATCAGTGTGTCACAAAGTTTTTTTAATCAAAGTTGCGACATTTTCGTAAAGCAATGAAATTCCTGGAAAAACTACAAAAAAATGGGAGAAAAAGTAGTCTATGCTCACCCCAAGACACTCAAGTATCTCTATATGAAATTTCATCACAATCGGTTCAGCGATTTGGCCGTGATCACGTCACAGACAGACAGAGTTACTTTCGCATTTATAATATTAGTATGGATTGTACTGCGTGTAATAGGATATTATCTGCTCTGCTAATTGTCCGAATTTCATATAACAGGAAACTGTTAATTAATTGGATTCAATCATATGCGTACGTACATATTTCGAGGTCTTTTACAATTATAGCCGTGGTTAATATGTTCAATGTTTCACTGGTGTCGTTAGACCATACCTAATTTAGTGGTATAATATCGGGTGTCCGTGAATATTACATCGCTAAATACGCTCGGTCAGAGCTATTTTTAGCTATAGAATGTTCGTTTTGTTTTCACCTGTACCTGACTGTTATCTAGTGTGGCAGGTAAAACCACTGCTACCTACAATTTTTTCAGCTATGATTTAAAACAGTGAAATATGTTTGATATAAAAAGTTATCAGTGGCAACATTGAAAATGCGAAATCTGGCTGCACTTTAATTACCATTCGATGAGTTCGTAATCCAAACTCAAGTGTAATCACTACATAGTATAAAATAAAGTCGCTTTCCGCTGTATGTCACTATGTATGCCTAGATCTTTGACACAACGGAACGAATTTTGATGCGGCTTGTTTTATTAGATAGAGTGATTCAAGAGGAAGGTTTATATGTATAACTAGCTTTTGTCCGCGACTTCGTCCGCGTGGAATAGTGACTTTGGGTAGCATTTTCATTTCCTACGATACTATCATTGCAAAAGACAGTATTCAACGCAGACGAAGTCGCGGGCAAAAGTTAGTAATAAATAAAAAATCAAAAGGCATTCAAATATTGTACGGTATATGTTACAGGGCCACGCTGGGCATCATGGAATCTTGGCATATTCCTGTGCATCCGATGCGCCGGCATCCATAGGAACCTCGGCGTTCACATCTCCAAAGTGAAGAGTGTCAACTTAGATTCATGGACGCCCGAACAAGTGGTAAGCGACTACAGATCCTAGTCGAAGTATAACTTAGCAATTTCATATCTCATATAACTTGATATCTCGATAATCTCAGCGGTAATGGTGATACGCAATACAGACTCCTCGAAGAAATTTAACGAAGCGACCTAAACAGAGATGAGTGCGACGTAATGTAAAAAAAAGGCATAGCTATAAATAGCTAAAAATATCTTAAATTGAAAAAGGCACGGACGGCTAGTCTGCGGAGCTGCAAATTTGAACATAATAAAAATATCACTATAATATTCGTCTACTTGTTCAGACAAGTTATCGTTCAATGTAACATGACCGATTCCAGGTATCCCTTCAACAAATGGGCAACTCGCGTGCCCGGGCCGTCTACGAGGCCAACCTGCCGGATTCCTTCCGGCGGCCGCAGAACGACACGTCCCTGGAGGGGTTCATACGTGCGAAATACGAACAGAAGAAGTACATCGCTAAAGAGTGGGTGCCACTGCCGCTGCCAAAGGTCAACTGGTAAGTTGCCGCTACATAAATATTGTATGATGTAGGATGTTTTTTTTGTAAAGAAGTTCCTTTTCGCGCGGTACGCTAGCTAAGGGGCCAAGCCGAGCGTCACGAAATATCCTCACGACACTTTTGCTATATTGCGTAGCGCTCGAAGAGGAGGCAGGCCGAGTATAGGATTCGACGTATTCGTTCTCTCTCTTTCTCTCGACAGTGATAAGCCACGCGACGCGCGCGTCTTCTATGTATGCGTACATTGTTTTGTCGTGTTCGTGTGTATGTAGTTTTAGTTATTATAACTTATAAGGAATAAAATTTTATTACAATTCCTTCCCTAATTAATCGAAAGGAACTTCGTTCCATCCGGGCGTCCCTTGACACCTCTCTTGTGTTTATATTTTTATTTGATATACGGCAAGACTATCTAGACGCCTAGACTACCTTATCTAGACCAAATAGGTTAGATGCTGGCTGGCGGAGGAGTCAAGAGTCTCCGAAACGGGCGTGTGTGCATGTAGAGAGTGATGAATGTAGACGAGGCGCATCAGGTTTGCAAGGACAGAGCTATTTGGCACTCGGTGCTTTCTGCCTACCCTGTTAAAGTATGATGTTATGTATGTATGGTATACGGCATTTGGTGGTAATCTCACTTGTAAAGCTATTTTAGGAGCTAGCGGCAGGAAACTGTGCTGCTGGAGGAAAACTGAAAATATATGTAGAGATAGACACGTTTAATAAAACTCACGTTTCTTATTGATTTTTTAACAACTAATACATACAAGTTCTTACCAATATCACGACGTTTTAGGGACAAGGAGATCGATGAGGAAATTGATAGGCAGAAGCGGAAAAAGAAGTCAACTTCGTCGGGCCTCGGACCGCTGCCCGCGCCGACTGCTAGCGACAAGAAATATAACGTAAATACATTTGACATTAATTGTTACTGATCGTAAAGATGTTCAAATATAATAGTACATTTTGATTGTGACTCTATATCTGTGAATCATTTTGCATGGTCCGTGGTCGCTATGGAACTGCTGTGATTTATTTCTAAAAATCGGATTGCTAATATACGATCGTGTTTTCCAGAAATCGGACGTTATCCCGAGCATACCGAAACCGAAATCCTCAGTCAGTCCCAAACTCGGCCGAAGCACACCCACCAGTCAGGCCGACGCAAGCAAGTCTTCTAACGGCGCCGCGGACCTGCTCGGACTGGATACGTCCAAAACGGAATCAAAAACAGCAAGCGATGACATATTCTCCAGTTTCTTCTCGGCGCCGCAAGAGAAACTGTCAGAGGCACCCAAAGCAGACGGTCTCAAGTCAGATTTGAAGACGGAGGAGGAGAATTTCTTCAAACAAGCAGCGCCCACAGAGAAGGAGAAATCTAAACTCACAAAGGACAGTATACTTGCATTGTACAGTCAAACGCCATCGACCAACTTAGTCAATCAATTCAATCCGGCTCAGCAGCAACCGGCGTATCCATTCGGTGGGGTGTACCAATCTACAGCCAGCCAACAGCCTATTTATAGCAATATAGGTATGCAGAACGGTATGCAGTCACATTTCAATCAATTCCAGCCAATGAACAGCCAGTTTCAACAGCAGCAGCCTTTCGGAGCACCCATGCAGCAACCGATGCAGACGTCTCAACAGTTTCCACAGACCAATCAGTTCTTCAACCAGCCGGCTCAAGTTCAGCAGCTACCTCAACAGTTTGGCGGTCTCAGCTTAGGTCAAAACTTTCAGAATGCCTTTGCCCAACCCAACACAAATGTCGCAAGCAACTCCACATGGCAATAGATGCCCGGATTATATGTTGCATTAGATGTTTCTATCCGATGTGTGTTTGTTTGTTTTCATGCATCCGTCATAAATATGTGTAGAAGAGAAGAAACATTCTATGTCTTATGATTGTTCCTAACCTGTGGTTCAACATGCCCCGGATAAAGCTATACAAATATATAACATTGTAACACTTTGGCACATAATTGATTTCAAGTAAATAATTTTACAGTCTCCTTCGTTGAAAAACTTCAAATAACATAGGCATGGAATTCTTATTTCTCAGGTACTATTTATGAAATGAATTAAATAAATTAAATCGTTCATAACTTTTCCAACTAACCAGTGACCAATAAATGAGTTGAGACATCTTAAGGTTGAACTAACGTTATCATTGTGTTCGTTGAAGTCACGAAGAATTTAGTACAATTTCACCATTTCATTTATAATGAAACAGGAGTTAAAAGGAAATTGCATTTGTTATCAGCTCTGTTTTGATAGATTATCACCGTTTTTCTTTGGAAACTTGACCTTCTTTAGTTTTATATACAATTCGGTACCCGATAGGCTAATGTTCGATCCACAGTGAGACAGAACCGAAATGAAATTACATAATATTATACGACAATCACCTCTATCGCTGCAACGTAAGGCACATTTTTCTACGGCTGTAATTAAAAAAAACAAACATTAATTTATATATCAACAGGGATGAAACAAAGGCCGCGTTTGTAAGAAACATTAGAGGGATATGCGTTTATAGACAATAAATTTTCTTTCTATCAATTAGAATATTGTGTTCAGCCATTATTCTATATTGTTGTATCGCAAGTAAACCGAGCGGGCCAATCGTGAAGTTTCACTGGGAAAATAACACACGTGCAATGAATTTGGTATGAAATTTTATTTTATTTTTCAATAATCATTATATTCATTGTATAAATTCAATTATTACAATAATTTTACAACACACATCATTTAATGTATTT
>DWUN01001820.1:0-15430 GCA_018249975.1 Passova gellias | reverse complement strand
TAAAGAGGCGAACAGTACACGATGTGTGCAAGCATTAAACGTTATGCTTTTTCACAACGTAAATGTTACGATATTTTTCAATTAAATATATTATTTACCAATTGCATTTTAGTCTCTTTATCTATCGACAGAAAACACGTATAATATCAAAATATGGTCGTACAGGTAGCCTTCTTTCCCCTTCATTATTAGAAGACTACATATTTTTCAAAGAGTTATATTGCCTTCACCTTTGTAAATAATTTCTCAAACAATAACATAATATTACAGATCTATCTATTATAAGTTTTTAATTAAAAGCATAAAAATATTGTTAGTCATTTTTCTAATGACACAACAACGTCCCGTAGCATTCGGCGAAAACGAGTTTTCCGACGAAACCTTTTAGGGGACGTTCGTCCTTCTTTATATCCGTCCCTTTTCCAAGTGCTCTTTAGTGGTATACTAGAAAGAGATAACATTAAATTATGTAAGAACCCGTAATAAGCCGGTGTGATCTCCAAGTTTAGGGTTCTATGGATTCTTTTTTGTATGAATAGTGTTAACGTTGGAATTTTTACACTAATTTAATATCCAATAATCATTTCTTTGGTTAACCATAGCCTATCAATAGTAAATATTGCTATCTATGAATTACATTCATTTGGCAAAGTTACATTTTATGAATTTCAATTCCGGGTACGTTTCTAACTCTCTAAAGAAATTACAATGAAGTTCAATAATGCACATTAACAAAAATTACGAAACTAAACATTTCCTATTAAATTGTGCAGTTTGAATACTTAATAGATTTATTATTTATTACATTGTTTCTAAAAACAAAATTATTGGGTACGCAAATTATCTAAAGATATGCAGAAACAAAGATATTAAGCTATAAGAGGGTAATACAGGGTTTTATTTCAGATCGTTGTATGAACGGTTAGCGCGCTGATAAAGGCGACTGCGCCGGCGCCGCTGTTTCGTTAGGTACCTACCTTTTTTGTGAACCAGTTATAAAGGTAATAACCCACGAATATAACCTGTAGAACACATTTTTTAAATTTCTTATGAAATCGTTCTATTGTTGTAAAATTTTAAATGTTCTCTTTTGCGGATTGCCGAGCTCAGTTGATCAATGAATATTTGGTCCAGTTATATAGCTACGAGTAATAACACACGAATACAACATAATTCATAATATATGTATGTAATAACGAATATAACATATTTTTGAATTTTTTATGAAAACGTTCTATTGTTTTAAAATTTTAAGTGCACTCTATGGTAGATTGCCGAGCTCAGTTGATTAATGAATATTTTGAATTCGATTTTTACCTAGTAATCATTATTATTTTTAATTACTACCTTCTGATCTTAAATTAGACAGAACCTATGCTGTAGTCGTCAAACAGCTTATAAATAACATTTAGTTACTTATGCCGATATTTTCACATACAGACACGGAACAAATATGCGCGTATATCAGAACAGTAATTTACTGACTGGGAATCAAACCTACGACCCCCGGCTAAGGTGTTAATGTTATTATTACAGCAGCTGGCATCTCTTTGAACAGACAGATCAAATAAACCAGCAGATATATTTCTCGTCATATTTTAAAGCGCCCGTGAAATAATGTAACATTGAATATTACTTAGGAAAATATTAATCATCTTTAGTAACAAGAAATTAATTCAGTCGCACTCCAAGCGGAAATAAGTATTGACGATACACAGAGTAAAACAAAAATGTAATAAACCGTCTTAAGCGTGCGTACAAAGTACCTGTAATCTGACGAAATAGATAAACAAAAAATCCATCTCAAATCAAGATAATAGTTAGATACTACTCAGACGTTGTATCTAGAATTATACATTTATTGAACAATACCTTGTTACTAAACAACAACATATTCCGCTAATATGTTAAACATGCCGTGAGCACTAACTTATGAAAAAACTATTAATTTTACATAATTGTATACCTCAAATACAATTCAGGTTTTAAAATTGGTACACAGAAGTGTTTACTATATAATTGGTTTCTATTCTACCATATGCCATTGACATCGTAACAATAAAAAATAATGAACAGAGAAAACTTCGTCTCAAAAATATTTTCATATAAAGAGCAAATCACGAACGTGGCCACACATTCTTGTGATGTACGTTTTGTGTATGAATTATAAAAGTTTGCGAGTGTGACGAGACATCGCTTATTTTTCGACCTTCAAAAGTTCAAACGCAGCCGGCCGCATGAGCGACGATAATTGCCACCTGCTACTACGAGACGCCGGCGACAATTTGCTAGCTCACTATCCCCCTCCCGCTCTAACCCGAACGGCGGCGCGGCCCAACCATCCCCTCGTGTCTACGCGAAATGTCAATGAACTAATCTGGCTGTGATACAAAATGTAGGCGTCCGCCGCCGCTTCTTTGGGTTACGAAAAATAATCATCCTAATTTCGCTTACACTAGCGCGCCTGTTTGAGCCGCTCTAGACACAACAGTGCGTCAATTTATGACGCTACACCTATTATTTCACGTCATTATGTCAACGCGTTCGTTGTGAACAATTCTACAACTATTCACATCGGAATTCATGTCGCTCTACAAATCATATCTAATTTATAGCGCTGATTGAGGCTCAATTTATTACATTGTGATAGAGGTGTCGTCAATAAGGCGCCGCGCGGGTGGTCGCTAGTCGTGCTCCAAATGAGTTAACCGTTTTCTTTCGTGGTTAAAACGACAAGACACTATTGTTCGGTACGGTAGAGCCGAAATATAATATGTAAATTAGTTAAGCAATTGTAGGACAAGTTACACTTGTTGCAGTAACGTGGGACGTAATGGTAGCCAAATTGCAAAGATACCAAATATAAAAACCTCGTTTAGTCCAAAATTGCTTCCGACAAGTTTTATACAATTGATCATTTCGCCTACGTAATATCCGGTTTGATAGCGAATACGTACTTGCAAAATATACCTGAAATATTTCACAACTTTACACACAGTAACTTACTTCGCTTTCAAATTATAAACCATATCCTCGTAATGTTGTAAACGGTAATGACCAACTCTAAATTATTCAATGGCCACATTATTTAAATAGTAATCGGTAAGACTTTACTCACCAGTAATTCAGTCTCATTACTTTAATTTATTGCATATTATTAGTAAAATATTTTCGCAGAGTACTTTACTGTAAATTACCTCATATTTCTATATGTTATAGTACGTTAGGATACAAGTATGGTCTCTAAGAGGAACAATCTCCGGTTGGTATTTCATAAAAATATAATATAAAGCCTAGTTGTTTGTTCGTTTTTAAAATCACCACTACAAAACAGTGTTCAATTCGGTTCTACGCGAGGAACTCTTTGATAAAGAGTTCTATTTTAAGCGCGACTTATAAAGTAAAGAGGCGTAAGTGAAAACTTATTTATTTATATATTCCTGAACATTAACATGTAAATATGTTATTATATACACTTTTGACAATATTTAATTTGTAATTGTATTATTTCAAAAGTCGTTTTTATTAATACACAGTATCGAATTAAATAAAAAATGCATAGTCTCTTTCGGTGATTTTATGTACCCACTGAAAGTTTTAAATCATATTACTTTCTGTAATGTATTATGTTTGTTAAAAATGTTGCATGATAGATATTTACTTTTTATTTAACTAACGTATTAGTAATAAATGTTTCCAAGCTCATCAAAACGACACAAATAGATTTGTATAAAATTTGATAGGTATCTACTATTCTATCTTATAGGGAATGATTCTCATATTCAATTCTTACTGGTTCTCATTTTTCAATAAAAATTTAGACACCTAGAATTCAAGTTTCTAATTTCAGTTCCGACCAAATGTTTTGTAAAAAGAGTAACTGATCAATGGTTGATACTAGGTTGATCCTTGAGCGGTTATTCCGGTTAGTAGTCAAAAATAGATATAACAAATGGAATTTTTATACTATTGTAGTCGTATCAGATACGGGCCGGTCGCTATTTAATGTAATCGTATTATAAAATGGTCATTCACTCTACGTCATCAAAATTTATTGCTATTGTCATTAACATAAGCATTTAGGACCGAAACATAAAATCCCAATTTGCAAATATAAAACCGTATACTAATATGGCATTCAGATGTAATTCGTATTTTTTCTTTGTTTCCAGTTAGTACTGAATTTAATAATAATACGAATCAGAATGTATTGTAATAATAATTTCTAATCAGAAAACTCAAATGCGACGTTCTGCGAGACATCCGACGAAATATTGATTCAATGAAAACAAACTAGATGTCGCTACGTGTGCCGTCACGGAGCTTTGCTCTACCTCTTGGTCGAATAGGAGGGTCTCGAAGTGTGTATACGACTTACATTGCTTATACACACAAATGTATACACTGTGTACGGTTAGCGTAGGAACGTAGCATACGCACACATAGAAACTGAATCGAAGTGGTACAAGTCGTAGTAAACATACTCGTATTTCACTTTATCTGTGTGAGTTGTAATGTGCTTTCAGCGGCACACATTGTCCGCCAGGTTTATTCTACGCTGACGATAGATGGCGCAAGCTTTCGTGTACTGAACTTCCAAGCTTTCTTCCTACTGATATCGTATAGGTGTTATTTGAATGTGTATGCATACTTTTTTAGTGCCAAAAAGGACTCTTTAAAAATTTACAAAGTTTTGATAGTTGCATATTGTGATTTTAAAGAAGATTTTATGAAGAGACTTTTTTATGTTTTGTACATGTAAAGATTTTATTATGATAATGATAGTCAAAGTAACGGTAAAATAAAAACAAGTTTGAACGTCTTGTCCACAAAAAAAACCGTTGTGCGTGTCTACGCGCGATACCTATACGAGAATACCAGTATCGCAACACTGATAATGCCAGCCCAAGTATTAGTGTTTCTTGTTAATTCTCCTTCCTTTTTATTCTTCTTACTGTTTCTAAGTAATTTTTGTATATACTCACTATTTCTATGGGAACACACTTGTCTCTCACCTATTCCCATAGAAATAGACAGTAACTAAGGATTTCCGAAACTAATGTTAGGGTCCTGTGAAATTTCTTTCGCCGCTTTTATTTTTATCAAAAACAAAATACATAAATCCTGATCTACACATAAATAAGAAAGTCCATAAATAAATAAGAAAGAAAGATGGGTTGACTTGTAGAGAATGCCACCAGGCACTAGGTCCGCCCATTGTACCCTAGCATTAGGTATTGCAATAAAGATTAAATAAATAAATAAATAAATAAAAGTCCCTAAAATCGATTGTGCAAGTAGCCTGAGCGTAACCTATAGATTTAAAATATCTAAGGCTTTCTAGTGAGGCTCGAAATATTGTGAAATCGATCGTTGTTTGGTAGCGGCATTAGAATAATCAATGAGCTTACTTCACTTACCTGATATGCAGAGAAGATATCAGATTTTTATGTAAATTTATGTAGAGCGTATAACGTTGTATTATTAAAATTTATTTATCTTCAACTGATATATTAGTATACATAAAGCATTATTTACAATCACTGTTTCTTATCTACGTAACGTTAGAGAAATTCACATACGAGCGGAGTCGGTTTTGTGGTTAATGAACCTAAATGCTAAGTGGTGGGTCGTGGGTTCGGTTCCCATCCAGCGCAAATATTTGCGTGATGAGCACAAATATTTGTTTTATGTCTGGGTTTAAGATTATCTATACGCTTATGTATTTAGAAATGTATACCTATATGTGGTTTATGACGATTAAATGCTCAAGTAGATATTTTTATAAATAGCAAGCTAAACATTTTTAATGCTCTCCTAGTAATATTGATATTTAAAAATTTTGTTTAATCTATAAATTACTACTCGAAAAGCAACATCCCATTAAAATAGTAGCGCCAATATTAGGGAGACGGTTTGATTATTAAAAAATTCACACAAATATGCCGGCATGTAACAAGGTACGTACCTATAAACAAAATATTTATCTATACTAATATTATAAAGAGGAAAGATTTGTATGTGTGTGTGTAACGAATAGGCTCAAAAACTACTGGACCGATTTCAAAAATTCTCTCAGCATTTCAATGCTACATTATCACTGATCAATATAGGCTATAACAGCTATTGCCCGCGACTTCGTCCGCGTGGAAGACTGTCTTTTGCAATAAAAGTGTCCTAAGAAATAAAAATGCCGCCCAAAGTCACTATACCACGCGGACGAAGTCGCCGGCAAAAGCTAGTTTATTATAAAATTCACAGTTGCCAATTATGTACCATTACTACAAGCGACTGAACCAAATACATTATTACAATGATCTGCTTTGATTTTTGTATAAGAAATAGCCGTGTTTCTTACAATGACCGTTACGGATCAAGAAATATCATATCACATCTTAATTGAAGCATATTCAATGTATTTACCTTTACAATGCATTAACGAAATTAGGTGTAGGTATAGATACGTGCGTATGTATACGTGCGTATGTATACGTTTTATCTTGCATGTGTCTACATATGTTCATGGTATATGCATATAGTGTATAGATATGTTTTTCTTTTGAAACGTTTCGCCAGACATCTTAAGAGTAGTAACCTAACAATGTAACAGGCAGTAAACAACATTTAAAATTTGATGTTTGATAGTACAAAATTTTTAATTCTTTAAATTATAAGAATTGTATATATTTATACTAAATATATATCTACTCTTGGAAATATCGTGACAAAAATATAATGTAACTTATCAATAAATTCGAATATATATTCCAGTAACCTATCAAAGATTTTGTTATATTATCTACACATTTGGTTAGCGTAGTATCATATTGCTTTAAATTCAGACAAACAAGCAAGATATACTTAAATAAAATGTCGTAATGTTTTATGCTATCCAATTTTATTTCTAAACTAAATAGTACTTTGAGTATCTTGTGTAGCTGGCCCTACACACAAATCAAGTTCCCGCTTTCGCGTTCAAAAATTAAAAAAAAAGGAACAAAAAATACTGACCGTTGACAATGGCAGCCATTTTGAGAAGTGATATCGATTGGTGGGAAAAAATCAATTGTGCGTAATATACGTTACCCTATTGGCCCAGTTTTTAGATTGGGGTGACACAATGGAGTTCAGCTTTCCCCATTTTTTGCTCTTCAGACCCTTCTAAATATAAATTCTTTGGCTTAATCCCGAGCAACTCCATTCAGACTGCTTAGTGGACTTTGTAACTTCAGTTGAGACGATTTAATAATAAGTACTTTCTTTTTATAATGAACAAGCAAATTTAAGTTTCTGTTTCTTCTTTCAACCGATATACATAGGTAAGATATTTTTCATTTTATTTTACAAAATACCATTTTGTGTTTCGTTATGAATTTATACAACTTCATAATGTTGAGCAATTTGATACTCGTCTTTAATATTGATTTTCTTAAGATTCAGTGCGATTGCCCAATTTAGACGGTATTTTATTAACTCTACAAATTTTTTTGTGCAGGCAAATAACGTAATTCATATCAACTCATCTTGTTAAAAAAAAATCTTACTATTTACAAAAGATACTGAGTTCCCAGTTAGCAGAGACGTGACAAATGTACCAACGCTCGGAATATAAATGTCTAATATATTGTATAAAATTTAATACATATACCTAATGATTTCAATGTTATGGTCATATCTGTGTTTCTTCTTCGTCATCTAATTGAATAACGATTTGTGATATCCACCCACTAACTGTGATAGATCTACTGCATAATAAATTTTAAGTAGGTAAGTCTGAGAATTTATTATATTATTAACCGTTTTATTCAATACAGCCAATTATCAGAGGAAACATAAATTAGATACAGTTTATACTCACCACTGCAATCAAACACGAATATATCTAAAACGCATCTAAGATAACTCAGTAAGATAACTAGCGATTGCACGGTTCTTAAATAGATAAAAGGTATATCATTAACACCGTCCATACTATTTGTAATAATAATATAGGTACGTTATGTAATTTATTCCGGTTAAAATAAAACATTATATTTGGTGGATCGAAGGTAATGTTACAGTAGGTACCCAAACATTACAGAGTCTAGCCGCTTTCGTGATCATTGCCCGTTAAACCCTTCAACGATAAGTTATTTTAGAAATCGCTGCGTACGTCATATTTATCTTAATCGAATTCCATCCACTCGAAGAATGCTGAATAATTTATGCTTTTTGATAAACACAAGTCGATATTGAAAGGTAGGTATGAGTGTCCCTACTACTTGTACGTTTAATATATTGCTCAAGTGGGCCTGATTATAAGCAGCAATCTCCTCAATAATACGCTACTACTAATATTTCTATGCAAATACTATATTCAATTAATAAAGATGATTTAAAGTCGATTTATTTCAACCTAAATTTAATAAAAATATGTAAAGAAGCATTCACGACAATCAAATATATATATTTTTTAATTATAAGACGAAATAGTAGGTAGTAGGCATGAGGTACGTAAGCTTTTAAAGTTGATTAAAGTTAACACAATTATAAAGAGACTGAAAATTGACAAAGCTCGTCTCTCTGGAAGTGTGGAGTTGCAAATATTGTTTTAATCCTCTGCGATTTGTAGAGCCCTGTGTAATATAGAGGGTACACGGAGCAATATTCTTAATGGACAAGATAAAATACAATGTTTAGAAAATACCTTAATCCTAATGTGTAACGTCACGTATAGTTTAAGTCATATGTATTAAATTAGTAGGTCATATAAAAATATAAACGATTAAAGGAAAATGTTGAAACTCGAGGCAAAAATTTAACAACTCTGTTTCAAATGACATATTCATTTCTTTAAACAATTTGTTTTTTTTTAAATAATAACTGTAAAAGTCACACGACTACATAATATCTGCCGATTTGACTTTCGATTTCAGTAAGACATCATATCTTATAACCACAACGTTTATTAGAAACGACTGAGATGCTAAAGGTCACTAAAACGATCTTAGAAGCATAAGAACACCTGCCGTTCTGAGGTATAAACTTGCCAAAATAACTTATATCTTATGGCAGATCGGACGGACTTGAAGTCTCATTAGTGATAATTACCCGGTAATTAAAATTTATGAGACAAGGAACGAGGTTGTTTAAATTATGGACGGTGCCTATTGTCTACAAACGAGCATTTATTTCATTTATAAAGAAAATCATACTTAAATAGGATATCATTGTAACTCTATAATTCATATGCAATCCTAATTACTACAATCAAGGTTAGCGGGAAGAACAAAAACGGTGATGCGCGAGCAATAATGCCACAATTTACACAAGCAAATTGTACCTGAATTATTCATATAATTATGATGAACACATATTAGGATTATCATAGTTATTTCGATAATAAGAATATTATATAATGATAGAATGTACAGTATAGAAATACTGTACATTCATGATGCAATAGCATTTTCAAAATGCAATAGTTGTTTATGTATCCGACAATAAGATATTTAAAACTTCGCCTTAAATTAATCAGAATTGTCAAAAGATATTCACATATTGAAATATATCACATTACGAAATATAAAGGTACCTACATAGAGATGTGCGCATGCATTTGTAAAACGATTAAATATTCAAAACTAAACACGACATTTTTTAATAAATTGCAGTTACATTGTTTAGTTATATGTGTTTGAGTATATCACATCAGCCGTATATTTTAAAACAAAAACATTTTAAGTCAGATCTGTGCGATCGAAAAAACCACCTCCAGTCCAATTCGGGCACCATTTCCACATGAGTGTGGTGCGTAACGAATTGTTAATTAACTTGAAAGGAGCGAGCGTGTGAGTGAACAATAGATTTTTTGTAAATCCATGTTAAGGATGTAGGCTTTTAAAGGATGGTATGGTATTCAGAGCGGAGGCGAAAGATAGATCAGCGCAATCCCGAGGATCTTAAGGTAAAAGCTTTCGGGCTTATTTGCAACGAAGAGTGAGCTTACTGATATACGGAGACGTAGATGTATGTGTATTTCCCGTCGAATTCGTAATATGTTCGTGTACTCGTATGTGTTTCATTATACGGTTCACATATTCGCCCGAATATTTAAATGCAGTACAAGAATTTGCTCCGCTACAATAAAATTATTATACACACCTTTTACAATACGTATCTGTCTGTCAATTAGGGGGTTAATTCTATTTTATTCATACAAATTTAACCACATTTTATGTTATATCAAATCCTATCCTTATATCAAATTATATACTAGCAAATAATTTAGTTATTAGATATAATTACAAAAACCTTATTCTTGTGTTTAGGTGTTCCATAAATTAACTTTTAGTAAAATAATTTATTAACCTTGTTAACTTTTCACTTAACGTTAAATATCTCTACATGAAGTACTCGTCGATATTGAACTTATAAATACATACGAGCTTTGTTTGACGAAAAAACCGCCATTATAGTTACGGGAAACTTCAAGTGGACATAAATAAAGCCCGCAATATTTGGCGGTCCCATCACGACGGGCGGTGGGTACTGTACTCAATTTTACATAAGTTGTCGTTCATAGTATTTTAAACCTTGAGGCTATGCGAACAAAGCTGTGCTTCTCTTCATCATTGACTAAACAGCATCTTTACATATCAATAACAGATAACAGACTTTCCAGCTACCGTAAGAAGGCTTATTTTGGGTAAACAACACAAGCCTTCTGGGAGATATTTGGAGCGCAATTTCTTCGCAAAACTGTACTGTCATAGCATCAGTTTCTGGGACAACTTGGATTAAATAAATTCTCGCAGTCGCATTAGCCGAATATAGCTAATCAAATTTGTTTACAAAAATCACCATTTGCTTATTAAAATAATTACATCACATCTTATGCACATTAAGAAACATCAAAATTATATGGAAGCCAGTCTTAGTCTTTTGCAAAAATTCGTTTGCATAAATTGAGGTAAATTGGAACACGAATCCTAAATGGATTTGTCAAATTAAAAATTTAATCGATTTTTACTTGCATATTCCAAAGGTTTATAAATTTAAACCTGTTTCAAGAATAGTTTAGGACCAAATTTTGTATCAAATTAAGAATATTTTTTAACAAAAGACTAAACATACCGCATTGAGCTGTAGCTACTAGTAGGTACCTACTGTACCTAACACTAAATGCTTTCCATTTTTGACGTCTACGCCGACATTTTCCGTTTATGTTTCCATTTGGCCGTTGACTTTCAATTTCTCGTCGAATGCATTGGATATCCCGTCACAATACTGGGGAAATAACCTAACCATTTGGGAATCGACCTACCTTACACCTTAATATAGCTCAAGAGATTTTCCTTTGTCCATTCTATTCCATACGTACGTCGACACGGCTCACGTAAAGCGTAAGAAAATTCTTACGAGACACGATGGTTTTCCTTTCAGCTCCATTTGACGGCCCAAGAGACTTATTATACTGTGTACACGAGATCCGACGGAATATTTGTTCAAATATAATCAGGGCTGGGAGCTTTGTCCAAGCAATCTTCTTGTTTTATACAATATTATATGAAATGTTGCTCGCTTTTGGCCCAAAGGAAACAAATGTTTGGGATCATGTACAACCGGTTTATGTTAGAACACATGTTGATATATTACCAACATATTAGCTAACCTAAAATTACTGAACAATAATTGCAAATGACCGAATCGATATTTAGACAATAGAAGTTTAAAGAAAATAAAGTTAAGTTAAGGTATTTGTGTTTAAGTAACTAAAAACCTCTTCAGAAACGATGTAATATCTTTTACTATTCTGTTATTAGAAAAAGTTTTCTAGTAGCAAATTTAAAGGAAACAAAAATACCTATGTTGTGAAATTCCTCTACGACCGGTCGTTTCGTCGGATGCTTTTTACCCCCTCTCATTTGTCTGTAAACAAGGTAAACAGTGGATACAGTCCGGGCTTCAATAATATAAAACATGCGCCCATATCGCCTCCACGTGGATATATTTGTACCACCCCCGCCCACCTGCGCTATAGGCATGTCTGTTCGCTCTTACCGGTAGCTTACTCACGTCATCTCTCGGGACTATTTTGTTACGATAAGGCGCAGTGGACTTGCCTTTCGTGTTGGATATCGACAAATAGATTGACAATATATATCTGTAAATATTTCTATAAATTATACATAGTAGCAGGAGTTTTGATATAGTTTGAATACTTTATTAAGTAATAAACATTATCATTACTAAAGATGTTCATTCGTACGTTTAACTGACAACCGGTTTCTAAATTGGTTATCACATTTTTTAAACATCGTACTTTTAAAATTATATATACCAAAAAGATATAATAAAGCTAATCAAACATCTCCCACTTATTTTAAATGCAACAAACTCATGAAGATTATTTTGCAAAAATATAGTTATAAAAAGTGTAAGGTTATATTTAAAATATTCTTATAATAAAATGCACTATGTAGTTAAATAGATATAATTTCAGGCTTCAGAACCTTAACAGCAGTGTATAAGAGGAAAGATCGAGAATAGAGTTCAGTCCAGAAGTGCTGACGGGAGCTTTGGTCACGTACGAGACCAATTGGACCGGAATGACGGTCTCCGTTAGCGAGTAACCGAGTTCTAGTACCCACTGGTATAGAATATGCATTTGCAATACATGTACAGTATATAGGGTATAGATATCTCTCTTACTACTTGATGTCAGTTGATTTGCTTGACAAAATTTCTTTGAAACATGCCAGCACTTTAAAATACATTTCTTTGTAACTAGGTACTATTCAGCAATTTGGGAAAAGTATTGTTAAATTTTAAGAATGAGTTCTTTTATCACAAATTTTCAAATAACGTATCTATTATGGAGTTCTCACAGAACTCTGGAACTTGTTCATATAACATATATTTTGATGAAACGTACCCAAAATATAGATAAAGCTCTTAATACTAGATACACACAGAAGTACCACATAGGTATTGCGAATCGCCTGGTGTTCGCTGCAACGAATGGATATCCAATATCACAAGGAAGCCAAAAGTATTGTTTAAGAAAAATTAAATTTCTCCATATCTGTGCCGTTGCATCTTATATTTTGACATCAGTGTCCACATAGAAACGTAATGTTTTATTAATTATTGTAATTGGAATTCCTATTTCTTGATAATTTTTTCCACATACTTTTGTATACTTTTCATACAACTGAATATTTTCTTGTATTACATTCTTATAATATTCAGAATTTTGGTTGCGTATTATTGAACCCACCCTCTGTGTAGTACTCGCAGACTTAATGCGTTAGTTCAAACCGTGAGATTGAAATGTTTACTCCAAATCAAGACGACAATCGCTCGCTGTTTGCCGTGTAGGTAAGAATAACGAGATTAGGTACGTTAGCAACCGGTTTTACATTTTTTTTATTTCTATAAACCACTTATAAAAATGTCCGACTTCTATGTAAAGAACGAAAGACTTGGCGATGAATACGAAATTAAAATCAATAATACGTGTAGTGTTTATAACGCCGAAGCTCATTAAGGAGAACGTCGAGAAGACGTAATATCATGTGCGATAAAGTATTTCTGTGAAAGGTCTTTACACAAACGCCTTATCTTATCAGTTACTGGCGCCAAATAAAGACGCCGTCTAATGTTTTGGGTTAAAGGTTGACAAAGTTACGTTACCTTTCCTGTGAACTGTTTTTATCTTAGACCGTGTTATACAATACCTTGCTAATCTACCTATTGTAAAAGTCTTTCTAATCGGTAGCTCGAGTAGTTACATTGTGTTAAACTTCCAGTATTTATGAGTAAGGTAAATGGGAGTGATTCGATTTTTCTTTTACCGCTTTCGTTGCTTACTGCTACCCCTAAAAGTTGACTATCAAAAAATATAAATGTAAAATATTTGTAATCGGAAAATGAAAAATATTTATAAATAGGTATGTTTAAAATTAGTTCGGGTCCAATTGCTAGTAAAAAACCCTAAAACTTACATATAACAACATCACATTAAGTCGTCTGCTTTCGTAATTTGTTACACAGTTTCTGTCAAAGAAATAAAAAGATGAACAGCTAATTTCCAAGATTTAAACTTTCAAGGTCGACGTGCGTTCTGTCAGTCTGTATACAACTTGTTATACATATTAACCCAACAAACGCAAACAAAAGAGTATTTATGAATATTTAGGCATATTCAAATCATAATTCTCATAGCTTAACAGTATAACTCTTAGAGTTAAGCTTTCAAAATGCAAATTTTTAGGCACCCATACTTAATCCAACAAATATCATATTATTATTAAAACTTCGCCATTGAGTTTATAGATATACCTACCTACTTGCTGTTAGTCTCGCTGTCAAGTTTGTACATTACCTACTTACTGTTTTCAAACTTCAATTTAACCGATTCATATATGTAAGCTTGCCAATTTTTTTGGGAAGGGCTTAGAAACATTGTTTAGAAACATGTTCAGACGGATCATATCATTTCAACATTAGCAATTCATATTTAGAAATCTTCAAAATGACGGTACATTTTTCCAATACAGTATACTCTTTCGAAATAAATATTTCATTTTCATTCCTTAGTTGCAGCTGCAACCTTAGGTATGTAAAATTCACGATCGTAGGTCTAGACAAATATTATTTTTATTTCTAGATGTTTGCATTTTTACGACCACAGATTTTTATTCAAAAAACATATGTCAAATAAATTTAGTAGATCTACATATACTATTGAATATTTATTTATCTCACGAGAAATGTATGATTAAGTGAGTTATACAAGTAAATTATAAGAACAAAAGTTTATAATTTTTATGATACCACTGTTGGTCACGGGTCTTTTCTTAAAACTGCAATTAAAAATTTAATGAATTAACTTATTTAAGCATTGACCGCAGCTAGTTACTATCTTACTACTTTTAAAATTAAGCTTTACTATCTTAATTACGGTTAAGTTGAATTTCTTGTAAGCATAGTGTAAAATTTAACTCTACTTGATTAAAATTTAACTTACAAAATATTTTGGAATATAATAAACTAAAACTGAGCTATATATCAACATTTTATATTTATAATTATATCTCAATACGAGTGTTAATGAAAATATTAAAGGATTAAAATAAAACCAAAACATTGTTACAATTTTTTAAAGTATTAGTGTAGTAAAAAACAAGTTTAATAAACTAAACATGATGAAATTCACCGTTCCTTTGCATATGATTGACGTAATTTTAAAAACTTTTATAAATAAAGTTTATCATTGGATGAGTTAAAGTAAATTTATATATACACAACTTATAAGTAAATATATTTTTGTTATAAATAACTTACTTGTTACCTAAGTTATATTTCACACTAGCTGACCCGGCAAACGTTGTTCTGCCATATAAACTATAACAGTATTTCTCCACTATTTAATGGATCTTATTTT
>DWUN01001819.1:0-15432 GCA_018249975.1 Passova gellias | reverse complement strand
TTAGTTTGAACTAGTTATAACTTTGTTAGACTGCATACAACTTGACATAAATGAAAAATGAAGCTAAATATTATTAGCATTTGACTTGCTAATGTTTGCAAAACAGGTCACCGACGACCACAAGATAACATCAGACATGATGAAGCACTTCTATTATATTCTGTTTCAGACGGCATTATGGTTGACGTACTCGATATTAATGCGTTAACAGTACTTTACACCGACGGTATTCCCAAATCGACTTATAATCATTTTACTGTTCATAAGGCTAGTCATCGATCATTTGTTCGTAAAATAAAGAATAATAGAGATTTGAAAGCTAAAATTGCAATAAAAGAGCAAGAACAATGTTATAGTTCAGTTGGTAATGTTTCGCGTATTGTCTTGTCATTTGTCAAGATCCTACAATACGTGAAAGACAGATAAGGAGGTTATAATTATAATAAATAAGCAATTCACGGCTGTGCAAAAATGGACTGTAAATCGTAAATCAAGTATCTAGACGTTAATATAAATACATTCCACAACTTGTGGTTCAATTTCAAAGCTCTGTTAGAGAAATTTGTCTCTAAACAGGTATACCTGAACATAGTAATGGCTCTTGTCCATACATCAGGAATTTTCTTTTTGAAGATTGTGATTGGCAAAGACATTTGGACAAGAACCAATAAACCGTATTACTGGTAGCAAGTTGTATCAGATAGATATTGTCAAATTTATATAAGCTACTATGATGAATTCTTACATACAATATTTTATCTACATATAGATATTTTAGTAATTAAAACCGAACAGTTTTCGTGAGAAACTCCAAAATTTCCTGTCAGGCTTACTTGTTTTCGTGCCGTATCGTTCTTAATAAGTTAACTATTTATTATTAATGTTTGTATATTACAATTTGTTTCGTCTGTTTCATAATAATTGTGTGAGCATTAAGATCAATGGTTATGTATAGATCTTCACCGGAAATAAATAAATAACCTATTAAGCGTTTGATTGCATCACTGCCTTTCGAATGAAGATCATTTAGATAAATCTTTCCATTTCTCCTGTTTTTTGCGTTATGAATCTTCTTAAGAATTTCATATGAAATATATTTATCATCAATATAAAGAGGAACACAGAATTCTCGTGGATCTCAATTCTATTCCTTGCAAGGTCGATATTTACAACAAAAAGGTTCGTTTGATTGTACTGTAATAGAAGATAAAAATTTAAATGAAACTGAGCGAACATAACATTTAAAATGTCAATAAGAATTGCTTTATGGTTATTAATAATTTTCGGGATCAATCATAACAAGTTGTTGCACTGACTCATCAAATAACAGGTAGTTGACGTCCAGTCTGGACTTTCTTTTACTGCTAATTCAAATTTAGGGTCCGGTTATAAACAGGTTGTCAATACAAGATTGGCTGATAACGATCCTTGTAATGATTCAAGAGAAATTAAAAATGTTAATAACACATCATATGCGATAGGTTCGCTATCAAAACGTTAAATGGTACATTACTGATTTGTATTTTGTAGCTGCATTATTCTCAGTGAGTTTGGGAAGTGTCGCAACAATAGCTTTACGAGGTGTGGTCAGAGTTGAAAAATTTCGACATTTGTACGCTCAATCGACCGAAGCGAGGGAATTTTTGTGCACACCATTTGCCGCTATTGTCATCCCAATATTTCGAATTCATGTTTCAACATGAGCATCCATGTAGGAAATTCGATACGATATTAGAACCATTAAAAACACTGCGAAACCGGGTTTTGAGAGAATCGAATGGAACCTGCAAATTTGCCTCACCTAGATTCCACTTACCCAATATCTCAGATATCCAGGTATAAAAAAATATCTGGCTCATTTACAGAGGTTTTCATTAATAGAGGTTAGAATACAGGTTATTTCAGTTATAGAGGTGCAAATATTAAATTAAATAAAGTACATGTATGTCATTTGTAAGATTGGATTTTTCAAGTATCATATTGTATAGCGCTATCTACTTATAAGTAAAACTCCATTATACTTTATCAAATGAACTATTATAACTAATAATAAATCAGTAATGTCTCCTATTTCAGGTCGCCAATAGTTTGACCGACTCAATATTTGTAAATCATCGCATATCACGTTGACTTCTGGATTTAGCTTTCTTCCATAACAAAGCGGCTATTATGTTTTTGTAACAAACAGAGCGAGTAATATGTACATATTCACACAATTTTAAGGAGTACATAACACGAACACGTAATATTATAATCGCCGCTGATAATTACATAGATTTATATAATTATGGTAATTTACTCAGAGTTGTTACAGTTACGAAGGAGAACGTTCAATTATCTCTCAGTATAATAGCATATGAAAATTGTGATGTATTCGTGGAAGTACAAAATGTTACGAGCATAGCTCCTTGTAAAGAGAGCTTGGACGTAATTTGCATTAATTTTATGATTGATGGAATAATTGCATCGATGTTGTCTTTACGCTAGAACTAAATGTTCAAATTAGACCGACGTAAATATTTCTGCTGATTATTGTTTCCTGTGTTTATGGTTGTCAAAGCTTTCAGTTTTGAATTATTTGTATTGTGGCCTCAGATGAAATCGTAGTTTTTTTTTGAAATAATTTGCATAATTTGTTTATTACTAAACATGTATGGATGTTCATTCTCATAAAAAATGATTTTTTATCTTAAACGGCTCACAATTCAAATCGATATACATTTATAAACGTCAGATGCCGCGGCCGAGGTATTTATTTATTAGGCTCACACATTAGCAAACCAGATAGGAATTTGCAAATCACTTTCTGAGAAATGCTAAAATAAATGGTTGCCCTTGATTCCGCCCGGGGTCCCTGCGAGCCCGCGCTCGTCTCAAACTGGTTTGAAAAACCCATAACTTTGGAGCCTGACGCCATCGATGCATAAATATGTCTTCCAAGAGATGTGTGGATGTGATAACTGGATTCCGTGCAGAAGAGTGCCATTTGCTATCACTCGTAATTTACAAAGCATGAAACTGAAAATCCGTTACTCTTACTTGTTCATGTGAATGCGGATTTAATAAGCCCAATTTAAGCCCTTTATTCATGATATTTTTATCATCAGCAATCACTTAATGTTGTTTTCCTCGTACGGAAGAATAGGTGGCCAAATCAAATATTTCTAACTTGTCAATATTTTGGGAAACAAACATTTTGAGATGCTGCCCCTCGAAATTAGTACCGAGTAAAACGTGTATTATGTTTGTACGATGCAATGCATTTCACGTTAAGTGGAAACAATTAATGTTATCCATGTAATAAACGCTTATTTTCACTTGAAGTATCTACCACTACACCGTTGTTTGCCTGTTATTATTCAAGAGTCTATACAACCTCCATTTCATGGCAGAAATCAGTAAGTAGAATCAGCAGTTGCGAATCATAAAATGTACCCCATTGTCATTTTCATCTCACATAACGACACTTTTAACGACATATATAATAGAAAATGATAGATCGTACAATATATCGTATCATCTCTAAACTCACACACAATTTATGTGCAATATTATTGCTACTGTAGGATTACACAATGTAACGACTTTCACAATTTATTATATTGCTGCATTTCAAACAAGTCCGTCTGCTCTTTCACAGTGGGCCTTTCCAACCATACTTTGATTAATTTAATCAATATTTAATTACATGTGAATTATTATGTATGAAGAGAATTATGAACGTAGACGAAGCGCGTCAGGTTTGCAAGGACAGAGCTATTTGGCACTCGCTGCTTTCTGCCTACCCCGTTCGGGACCTGGTGTGATGTTATGTATGTATGTAATATTAAAATACGGTTTAAATATTGTATGTATTAGGCGATGCGTATTGCTTTGTTTATGTTATCGAAATTTACACGTTGTAATTCATATAAAAACTAGGTCCATGTGCTAATTTTATCATTTTAATTATTAAATTATTATATTAGTTATATTATTCGCTTTTATTGGTAACAAATAAGCATATTTTTTCTTGGTTCGTCGATGTTGTCCAAACCCTTGTTGAATCCTACTGAGGATTTATTCTAAATTTGGATCAGCTTTGCTGGGTTGCACCCAAATTTTATTGTCAACATTTTTTTTTTCTTTTAATATCAAAACCACGCAGGCTGAACATTGTAAGATCGCATTATTCGTATCAAATATAAAGTAGCATGGACGAGAGATAGTTAGAATTGATGATGATAAGACAAAATCTAAACACAAATCATATTGCGGATCAGCTTCAGAGTGTACTTTCACACGCTTACTCTTGTGTAACGTTTATAATGTGGTAAAATAATTTAGAAGGTGTGTGACTAAGCGATAGCACTTCTAGTGTACTTGTAAATAGCTTATATTGAGCATTTAACATTAAGCTAATATTGAACATGTGAAACTGATTTCGTATACTGTTAAAATGTGTCCGTGTTTGTTCACATAATATCCGATGTTAACTCCAAAAGGACGTTCTTACGTTTTATATGTCTGTTAGTTGTGTTGTATGTTAAGAATTGATGAGTGTGTATGTTAAGTAAGTTATTGTATGTTAAGTGATTAAACAAAACAGACCACGCTCTGCATGCAATTGCAATTACATTTTTTCTTATTTTGTCAAGTTTGATTATAATTTTTATTGTGACATACTGTAACAATTTCGTTTTATATTAGGTTTGTGGATAATAACAGTCCAAAATTGTTTACGTAACGTGTTATGAACCGAGTTGCAGAATATAAACTATTGCATGGATCCGTTAATGGCGCGATGGTATAACTATGGAAACCAGATTATTAATATCATACTTCATATCCATAAAATACTTTGCAATCACTTGCGAGCCGTTGCGTCAAAATATTTAACGCAGAACACTTACATCATCGTCGTCTGCAACAATAAAATGTCCTACTGAATTACGCGAAATTTTCTCACATGCATTAAATTAATCACAGTATAGTTGCGTTAAGAATACGCAAAATAAAGGTCAATAGCAATAGCAAACATTTCTTACAATTCGTTCCATAACATTTCTTATTATCCTATTATTTCCAGCCATACATTGATGTTATATAAAAAGCATTTACCTACAACTAAACAAAGCGTTTATAATGTAATGTTGTTCTAACATTTTTATCGCATACCTAATTTTGCATACGAATGCGGTAAAGTTGCTTTATGGTTCGATCCACATCTTCCATATTTCCGCATTCGGCAAAATAGGGTACGATACAACAAGTTTGCAATAGTTCCATTTGAATATTAATAGCTTAAAACTATTTACGTTTATTACCATGACGATTTGTGTTGAAAACTAACTGTTGATTAAAGTGTAACTTTGTGTGGTAGAACACGTGTATATTTCTGTCCTTATGAAATTTTTATTTATGATTAAAAAGGTGTAACAGCCAGACTACAACAAGTTAGCATCGACGTCTCTCCTTCTGGGATTGGTACCTATTGATAGATTTCAACGTGCATTTGAGCGGCAATCTAATATAAGATAAACTTATATTTCTTTTAATTTAACGGTCGTTAACTGTAGATGTGTAACAAAAAGGCCTGAGAATTTTAGCCGCCCGGTTGTCTTTTTATAAAACAATGGTAAATTTTTAATTTAACCGGTCAAACAAGGACATGTGCATGCTGTTACACGTTATATACAGATCGACGAACTTAAGACTAGCTTAAATTAGATGTAAAACTTGTCTTTTCTGAGATGAAACATTTCCTAAGAAATAATTTTATATAAATAGTGTTTTCAACTCTTTTATTGCTTCATTGCTGGACACAAACCTCTCACAATGAGGAGGTTTTAAGGCCACAGTCTGCTATGCTGCCAAAGTGCGTATTAACGTATTTCACATAGGTCGGAGAACATTATGGAGACTTCTAAAATTGGCAGGATTACTCACGATATTCTCCGTCGCAGATGTGACGTTCGCACTTGCAAAATGTGCCTCCTCCAGTGATTTCTGATTCACGCTCCCGGGGCCGCTGAGAGCGGTGACGTGGCTCCTTTATTTTCTTTTTGGGTTCTCAGAGTAACCTTATAAGGGACCGAACGTACCGAGACCGATTATGCTTTAACGACCTACCCGGTGCGGCGATATTGCGGGGTCGTTGATCGATATTGATTCGATTTTGTTTTTTATTTTCTTTTATCTACAATGTTCCTTATGACTGATTATTTGAAGAATTAGTAATTGCTTTTCTTCGTTCGTTGTGTGTGGAAGTTAATGATATGTTTGGATATCTGATGATACCATTAGGCTGAGCGTATCACGCAAATATTTGCTTAAAGGTTTTGCGCTTTACCTATAATTACTATATGAAAAATTTATCGAACATGTGAACATTTCAAATATTTAAATTTGCCACCCGCAGTTTATTTAAGGTCCGAGTTCAGTGTGTTTCTGCTATTTGAGTTAATCTAAGATTAGTTTCGGTATGCCGAGACGTTAGATGTACGAATATTCGATAAGATAACGGAAATATTATACAGTTCTTGATTTGAGTGATGTTTAATTTATTTATTTATAGGATAGTGCATAATCTCGCGTGACGGAAAGCGATGATTTGACCTACGGGATAGCCCGCTTGCCTAGAAAATGCCTTCACTCTTAAGTTTATCTAGTTTGTAAGAAACTTTTTTTTAATAGACTTTAAAACACAAGTTTCTGTACCCTTTTTGGCTTCTGTCATTTGCCTTCGATGTCTGTCGTTCTGATTGGTGAATACGATTCAATGTTGGATGCAAATTGTAACAATAATTTTAGATTTCTGCACTAATTTATATATAAATTTTAGGGCACTATCAGAAATTACAATTGCACTGGACAAGAATAGGTGACATTAAAAAAATCGTAAAAGAAATATTAATTATATACCGGATTTCCAAGATAAAAAATTTATAAACAATCAAAACTGACTACTCAAAAGGTGACTCTTTTAAATGTTTGAAACTGTTTCGAATTTTGAAACTGAATCCAATTCCATAACATTATCCGTATTATTCACGCTGTATCTAATCAAATATTCCATCGTGCAACATATTCTCAAGTCTAGTTCCTTGTGCGCAACAGCTTAGCTGAGTTCATCAGTATATTAAAACATGTCTTAACTATTTACGACATACTAAATGCCATATGATATAGCCAACTAGTGTTAAACTCATAAAATATTATAGTATTTTTGATCTCAACAACTTATCTTCATTACGACTAAGTAAGTATATAGCGTGTCATATAGTATATTTATCGTCTTTTAGCAAAACACAAGATTATTACTAACTCAATCAATTTATATGTAGATGCTTGCAATGCCCATAACAAGCTCAAAACGCTCTGCACGCTGTAAGTCATAACATTACTACACTTCATACTAAAACTAAAAAGGAAACAGTAATAATATATCATATAGTATAGTTATGATCTTCAAGCGAAATCTAGCACGATTACTAAGTAAAGTAACTAGCGGCTAGCTACAAACTAGCGGTCGCGTATATGCCTGGCAGCGATTGATATTACTTTCGATAGATATACAGCGCTGTTCCGATTATCGATCAATATTCGTTTCACTGAGCTATCAGCGTTTTTTTATTGGTTCCGAACACCGGTTGTTATACAGGCTGATCTAAATTTCTCTAGCACAAAACATGTGAAAACAACAAAACGTCCACACGAAAGTGATAACAGTGACCTAGATAGGCTGACATTATTGGACGAAGTTCCTTAACGCGGCCCGCGGTAGATGTTGACAGGTTGGAATTGTAATGAAAAAGCGTCACAAAACGTTCGGTTCCGTTCGGTTCCGTTCAGTTCCGTGCGATTCCGTTCGGTTCCGTCCGGCGTAGTTTGGATATTTTCGGCAAGAGCTGGCCACCATAGTTGTATACATGATGTCTTAGTTTCAATGTGCTCGAATCATATCATTTTTTTACCATCCCGACCTTAACGTTTCGTCAGTGGTTAGCCATCCTGGCTGCTCAACTGGTAGTTGGTTCGATTTCGAATCAATGCAAATATTTGTTTGATGAATATAATTGTTTTATGTGCTTGTGTATAACATTATAAGCGGACTGATTACCATGGCGCAAGCTCTATCTCTCTTTTTCTTTCTCACTCTCTCTCTCTCTACCTGTTCTCTTATTGAGTATAGAGTGACTGGGAGGTGATAGTAAAAAAGTTACTAGAAAAATAAATTATAGGTATACTAGCTGTGCCCGCGACTTCGTCCGCGTCTTGGATTGAATATTGACGTGACCGTCGGTAATACAGTGCAACGGCATTACAGTACTCAGGGTCGGAACTTCATTACTGCAATGCTAGATGGCGTTGAAGAAGCTACATTTTGAGATGCTTTGACAAATATTTTTTTTTCTTTCGTAATTTTTTTTTTCTTAAAAAGTATCCTATGTTACTTCTTATACTTACAAGAATATGTGTACAAAGTTTCATGACGATCGGTTGTTAGGTTTTCGCGTGAAAGCGTAACAAACAAAATAAAATTCACCATTATAATATTAGTAGGGATTCAACTGTAAAGTAATGTAACAATGTAAATGTCACGTTTTTGAGATTGCATTTTATTTTCCCCACGCTTTCTATTGGTACGATAAATATAAGAGTTTTAATAAGAATTCAATTAAAACACGTAAGCACACGTATTGCAAGTGAAATTTTTATTGTTAACCTTTTTGTGTTGTTAATAACATTTTTACTGCGGTAAAATATATTGATAATTATTCTCACGCTAGCGAGGCCGCTAATCACCGTTAATATAGTTCCTTTCTTTTTTTTAATAAATGTGTAGCTGTTACATTGTATATTTCAGAATAGTTTTTTAATAATAACAAATAGAACAGTAAAAAATTAAGTACCGAAAATGACATCTTCATTAGCAACAAGATAGCATCCATTTAGCTAGAAAATTATTAAAACGGGTCCAAATAACCCGTAATAAATCTAAAATTGTATCAATAATGTACATCGTAAAGGAAACTAAAATGTTGCTGTGGTAATTGGGTAAAGTATCATTAGCGTAAGGCGTTAATTGGGTAAAGTATCATTAGCGCAAGGCGTAAATTGGGTAAAGTATCATTAGCGTAAGGTGTAAATTGGGTAAAGCATCATCAGCGTAAGTCATAAATTGGGTAAAGTATCATTAGCGTAAGGCGTAAATTGGGTAAAATATCATTAGCGTAAGGCGTAAATTAAAACTGTCACTAATACCTCGTATTGGATAACACTAGCAGAAAACCGAGCCTCTTGCTATTTGCTACCAAACCCGTCGCAGCAAATAACTGGGGACACGTACAAATTCAAATTGAAATTGTTTTATTCATTACTACCTGTGCCCGCGTCGTCGTCCGCGTTTCTATTTAAATTGAAATAAAAGTAGCCTATGTTACTTCTTATTACATCGGCTATCTACCAGGGAAAGTCCCGTCAAAATCGGTGAAGCCGTTCCAGATATTAGCCGGAACAAACAGACAGACAGACGAAAATTGTAAAAAATGTTATTTTGGTATATGTACCGTATATGCATTTAGTAAACAGCGGTTATTTTAATATTACAAACAGACACTCCAATTTTATTTTTTGTATAGATGTACTCGTATACATAGATAAGGCATACATTTAATATGTTATACACTTTTATAGCTATCATTCGTCACTTTTATGTTAAGTTAAGTCTGTCGTAACCTTAAGTCATGATCACGACTAAAATAACGACAAAAGTAATAAAATAAATAATTAAAAAATCATAAGGAGTTAGTCATGTTCACGACTAACTATAATTGCTATGAAATGGTATGTCCTAATATAACTGACTGCAACTCTTTTCGCGCCCCACTGCTGGGATAGAACCTATAATTGTTAATATAACAGAGAACAAAACAGACCCTCCGGTGTAGAAGGCTGAATCTCTATTCACTGGGCTATCGCTGCTTGGACATTGGCACGACATATATGATTTTATTAATCACAAATAATATATCCCGGTAACATACAAAACGAGCGATACAATAATGCCTAAACATTGACGCAAGATTCTCAGAATCACAATAATACACACATATATACATACAATAATAAGTAACGCATACGAAATTTGATGTGGTGTTGAAACGCGGCTTGCGACATTATTTATCGGTTTTAAGTAAACATGTGTGTGTGAGTGTGTGTGTGTATTTGTGAAATGCATGTGACATGACCGTGTCATGTTACACGCTACCGAATTGCTTAAGACTAACGCATTAAATGTCATGCGTTATCTTTGACGTTAACTGTTGCTATCTTGTCACCTTGCATGTCTGGTACCCGTTCGGATATACATTACGTATATATTATATCAGGTATATATAAAACAGTATGACAGATTGCCCGACAGATTAATGCACAGTTGTAAACTTTGAACATACAATCCTGAAATCTTTAAATATGTTTAATACATAAGTGAGCATTTAGGAAGTTTTGAAAATTCCGTTTGGAAATTCGTATCTGTGTGTCGAATCGTCCCAGTGATTCATATTATTATTTTCTGACACAGTCTTACGATGTTCTAAATGTAAGTCATATATGACTTATCGCATCGTTGTCTGTAATATAGACTGTAGGGTCTATTCACATCAGATGGCTCAATTATCTAATCGTTTATATTCCGAGATAAAATTTTAAAGTTAACTAATACGCGTCAGTTGTTTTACACTTCATTACATTGAAAAATAATGCAATTTTCATATACATAAAATGTTAAAATTGCAATTTAACAAAATATACATATACCTCTCAATCTTACGAAGCTATGTTTGTGATAGATTAAATATTAGTCGCGACATTATACGCAAACTGCGCGCCGTAGAATTCTCAGTAATGTTCTAGAAGCCGTGTGAAATCTGCAAAACCGCACTTCGCGAGCGTGTTACGGTTATATTTTTACTGCTCATACTAAAAAATATATATTTATACATAAATAGGTAAAGACAGATCAGTAACTTTTCGCTACTTACAACAGATTTTCTTTTGTTTTGTTTTGTAACTATTGAGTTTTAGTGGTCTCGATAAAAACATTTTGAAAACTATAGAAATTAATGTTGAATTTCGATATTTATTAGAAATTAACTGGAAATCAATCTCACGTTATTCGCTGACTTCAATCCGCTATGCGGAAGTATTCACAGGACACCTACCCTGTGTATATTTTTCCAGCTTTTTTTTGCAATTCTTATCATTGTATATTTCATTTTAATATTGTAGTGAAATTTCAGTCACTTTTTTAAGTGTTTTTTCCTTTATAATTGCTACCGCAGTTCCGAAAACAAAGCTGTTTTCATATACTTCCTCTACAAATACAAGGAAGGTATCTAAAAGTCGAAATAGATTACTAAACTCATTGGCAGCATAGACGACCTGTTTAGGACATTTTGCGTTGAGTTGTAAATGCTGAAACTTATTCCTGTAAAAAGTAATAGTTATGTATTTACCATTTTTTTGTTTACGTTGTCTCTGCGGGGGCTAATAATTTTAATTGCGTGCCATAAAACATTAAGGAAACTCTGGGCTGGCATTAATATTTCAATGACGTGAAGGTCAAATAAATGTCATAAACGGTAGGTGCTTACTTGAGGAGTTATTTACACATTTACACCAACGTTCCGTGATTTAGGGAGGGCATCAATTCGTCAGGTTGACCAGGACCATTGTTTCGCTTTAGAAAGAAAGATTTACTGATATTTCGTATGTCACTAACTGATACTGAGGCAAGAGCGAGATAACCAGTAGCCATCTTAACGGTTACCTGAATGGACCCGTGTTAAGCCTTACGATGTAAAAAGATAGAAAACCATGCATGAATCCTGGTAGGGTGATTTTTATTCGACGTTTTCCTTGTACGAAAAACCCGCGTATAAAAAATATAAAATGATATAGACAGACTTGGAATTTTTGTCAAGTAGTCTCAGACTGACACACGCTCAAAAGACACACTCACTCGATGTATCCGTATGGATAGTTTATTCATGAATAAAGTCCCTTAGAATTGATATTTATCACGGTATTTATCAAACCTTATGATAGCAATAATGATAATTAAGTTAGGTATATAACTGGAATAGTATAAATATTTCAAATAACCTCTATCTTCGCAGCTTTGTTCTTGGTTCTAGAGCAACCGCGATCAGTACCACAAATCAATTAACATCTCAGCATTGTCTTAGTAATGGTAGATAATTGTCTTAATTATGTGACCTCATCTATGTTGCATCTTTTGCACAACAGTTATTATAGAAGTTCTAGAAGTGTCTTTTTGGATATTTAATTTTATTTTCATTTAAGAATGTGATCGAGGAATACAAAAAAATACAGACGATTTGAGAACCTCCTCCTTTTCGAAGTCTGTAAAAAAATTGCAATTCTCAACCGAATCACACCTCGCGACTTGCGACAGGTACATAGGTTGAGATGACGCTACATTTTTTGCAATCATTAGCTCGAATGACAGTCGTGCGACTGAGATGAGATACCGTTAGAATTTGATACAAAACTATAAACTCACCAGTCAACGATATAGATGATAGCATCCGAACTTTTTGACGTGTGCTATTTAAATCAGCTGTCAAAAGCGGTTCGTCTTCAATGTCACAGCACAACACTAACGGTACACAGATACTAAAGAGTCAACATGAAATCGATCGAACGCGATTGGCCGTTCGCGTTCGACGTTCGAATTTGAATTGACCAATGATAATGGCGTCGCGCACGCGTGCGTGAATCACAAGTGGCAGACGGAGACTGAATTATTCGAAGCCGTTTCTGAACGGGCGACGCAAAGTTCCTTTTCCATTCAAGCCGCACACCAAAGCGTTGTCACGCAAATATCAACCTTAACTGACCTGTATAGGATAGTATTCACTTTATAAAAACTGTGTTATTTAGATCTTTATTGTTTTATACGACATATTGCCACCTCGGTCGCCTTCACATGCGCACGAGTCGAGTTTTTGCGGTAACCCGTTCTGTTTTTTTTTTTCGTTTGTTTTGAACGGTTCTGGTCTTTCGCGAACAGGTTAAAGGTTCTTGTATAACGACTGGGGCTCAGGTAGAATTCTTCGAAAACCGCTTTTGGGAATTTTCCGTCGCCGTCTTTCTTTTTACGAGCTGCCAAATGATAAACGGCTACGAAATACAATGCGAATAAAAAGATCCAGACTTTTTTTTTTCTTTTTTATATTTTTAAATATTTCACAATATTTTTTAAATTACACACATTAGGATTGCTATGTTTTCGTATAGTGTACCTTGTAATATATTTACTATAAGAAGTAAATTTATGTTTATTATCTTCTAGATTAGCGATTACCCACCATATTATTCGCCTTACATACCCATTAAAGAAACATTAGTTCGTTCAATCAAGCGAATGATAGCCTCTATATTACAATCTGACCTTCATTACTTATTGTTCAACTCTTCTGCCAACAAAAGTCTTGTGAAAATTGATTCAGTCGCTTCGGAGATGAACCGGTTTAATAAACAGACAGACAGGCAAGTATTTTTAAAAAGTGTCCATTTTTATATAATGTGCAAACAAGAATATGAGTTTAAGAAAAACATTCTAATTTTGAAATTCCTTCAATTGTATTAACAAGTGCTTACACAGTGGCAATTTCTGGTTTTAAATGAACTGACTAATTAAATTTCTTATTAAATACCTTGCCTTGAGCTGTTCAAGATACTTGTGTTTTAAAACATAAAGTTACCTACATGTCATAAGTAAATTTAGAGATGACCAAATCGAGTCGAGTTGAAAGGCCGAGACTATAACAATCATACAAGTAAAACTTCTTCTATGTAGGATTTCCATGCAAACGATTATGTTCCAAAAGCAATGATGTCATCTCTAAATAATCCGCAAAAATATATGTACTTGTTTAATTTGACTATGAATAGGTATCGAAAACAGGTTCCTAATATTAAAATTACTCTGAAGAATTCTGTGAATCAGTTAGTATTAATTGTAAGAATGAACTTTAAAAAGATCTTTAAAATAATTAAGGGTTTTTTCCCAGCTACATATATGTTTTATCGGCGACTATCTACTTTGGATTTTTATGAAAATTATTAAGTAAAAAAGTAGCTATCGTGGAATTATTAGGCATTTTCGATTTCTTAGCACTGCAGACATATTATAATAAAAAAATTGAGTCGTATAGTGAAATTTCAGTTCTGACTTTACTAAGAAAAAGCAATTATATTATATAGTAGAAACATCAACATGTTATGAACATTTCACTAGTTAACATAATAGTTGTCGGACAGATTTGTTATGCAGAGTTCCATGTTCGATATCAGATTTCACATTTATGTAAACAAAGACTCAAAATATCTACTTTCATTCTGTTGGTTCGTGTAAAATCGTTATTATTAGTAAACGATATTTTAATAACATCACAATATCTGATCAATCTCAGTAGCAAAAGACATCAACGCGCTTGTATGTTTCTATAATTAGAATAAACTTAAAATTCTTTGAGTTCAATGTAATTAGGGAGAGAAGATAAAATTTTGTTATACAGAGAATAACAAAATGCAAAATATTTATACTAATTTACGTCTTACTTTTGTTAAGTTCAGTTTTTAAAGAAATTAATTATTGATTGAATTAAAATTACACGCAAAAAATATTTTTCTTTTATAATGTGTTAGGATTATTATGTGATCAGACCCACAGCACATATTATAGATACTGTATCAAATTTATGTTAAGTCGATGTAAATTTTCGATAAATTTTGCATCCTATCGGACAAATAGCGATAAAGAAATGGCCGTTTTGACTCCCAACATGGCAACACACTTAAAACATTGTAATAGATAAATAATAACGAGTATTCATGCATTATAATTTACTAAAAGCTTTATATTTATTGTGAACTTTACATTCGTTTTCATAATACACTTATATAACATACCTATTATATTATATATATAGTATACAAGTATTCATATGTGTAGATTGTTTCTTGAATATTTATAGTAACGTCTACGTTTCGCGAAATTAAGTATTGTGTGTACCAACGTTGGTCATATTATGTACTACTGAAAAGCATGATGAAAATGTAATATACGAATTAAATAGAATCTTACATTGCTTTTCCAACAGTACACCTCAGCAGTATAGCAATAAATCTGTATACTATATATTTTGTTTTACTGGATTACTTAATGTAAAGATGAATTCTTATTTAAAGAAATTAATGTACATTTAAGTTCTATTATGCTACAGAATAAACGTAGCGGTCATACAAAAATTGACATTAAATCAAATTAGTTACGTTTATTTTTTACTAGCTGACCCGGCAAACGTTGTTCTGCCATATAAATTATAACAGTATTTCTCTACTATATAATGTATGTTA
>DWUN01001818.1:0-15432 GCA_018249975.1 Passova gellias | reverse complement strand
GTATCAATGTGCAAACGTATCATTAAAAGATCCTTACCATTTAAGATTAATAATAGAAATTTACAAATTTGTAGGTGCAAAGGGCTACCTATTTTCATATAACAGTGGACGATTGAAATAGTATGGTACGGTATGAAGTGTTAATTAACACTAGCAGTTGAATATAATGTAAAGCTTTCCAAATTATTAATTTACCTTTAAAAATCGTGTACAAGAACAATTTAAAAATACTATGGAGATTATCGTTGGATTTTAAATGGACTATTTAGTGTATACAATTTTATGATTTTTAACAATCGATTAATATAGCTGTAGTATAAACGATAGCTTACTTTCCGCGATACTGGTTACACATGTTATGGTTTCATTGTTTGCACTGTAATTGAATTAATTCTAGTGTGGACTTTTTGCCAATGGAAATAAATAGTTGAATAAAAAACATGGAGTTGATTTCTCTCATACCTGGTTAAGATCGATGGACTTGTATATGTACAGTTAATTAACTATTGACAATAGTCCATAGTCTGCTGCATGGGACTGGTCATGCGTTCAAAGTTCTCGGAGACGCTCAAGTAGAAGCTTAGGGTTACATATTGTGTACTAAGGCGACATGTGCAAATGAGTAATTAAAGCTTAGGGCTGGATATATGACTAAGTGTATATTGAAACACGGGATCCACGATCGGGTAAGTACATGGATATAAAGTTCGCTTCGAGTCAAACGGCGCTGCCCGAGTAGCCTGCGTTTCGAACTACGCTTACCATAAAAAAGCCGGTTTCACATTGGGATAATAATTGCATAAAACTAATTGCGCAAAACGTTCAGTTTGCACTTCACAATGTAAACATCTAATATTGTCGAGTTGCATTATTGATGCATTAAGTTACACGGAATGGCTTTACATATTCGTGCATGGCATAATTTTAGCGTCACATTACGACGTGCAAGAAATGTTTACCTACTTGTAACAAAACGAATCGGCAACTAATTCTGGGAGCGTCTACGGCCGCACAAGGAGCTGTTCGATACTCACGTTAATACAAAGGCACAAAACGAGTTCACGCAATTAGTGGTAAATAAGAGTAGGAAGGAGGTGGCGGTCAGGGCGCGCGGTGGTGCGAGGCGAGCTGCGCGGCCAGCTGGCGCTGCTGCAGCAGGCAGTACAGGATGCCGGCCTGCGCCATAGCGTCCACCGTGCCGGCCGCCAGCTGGTCGGCGCGCTGCTTGCCGCCCGCCGCCGCCGCGGGCCGCAGCAGCGTGGGCCCGAACACCGTCGCCAGGTTGTGCATCGACATCTTGTTCTCGCTCTCGTGCTGGTTCACTCTGGGAACGGACAAGCTTCGCTTATTTTTCGTTTCGTACGAACTCCTTTGGTACTCATTGTAACTACTTCAAGTACCACAGAGAAAATGTTATATAAAGTTAAAATGTCATATTTTATATAATTAAACTACTTTAATGCAGGAGAATTCGATAGGAGCAGACTTTTTTTAAATATATATTTATTTTGTGGTTCCATTGTTTCTTATCTCGAAAAAAACAAAAATAAAGATCTTTAGCTAAATATAAAATAAGATACAAACTTGACAAAGTGGTTGAGCAGGAAGTCTATGCAGTTCTTGTTGAGGTCGGGCAGCTGCGCGTAGCATTTGAGCAGTGCGTGGCGGCGCGTGTGCGCGGGGCCAGAGTCCAGCGCCGTGCCCACGCCCTGCGTACGCACAAAGCACCAAATTTAAATAGCGATTGGAATATATTCGACTCTTAATATGGCCGTCAGATAAAATAAATTTGACAGCGTATGTTTGGCTTATTCGATACGTTTTAAAAAATTCGGTACGGAAAATAGTGACCCTTAAGAAGTGCAAATAAGAGGAGAAATAAAAAGGCGTGTAGAATTGGAAACCAAAGACACGCTTTTTGTTAGTACCGTACAAAGCGTTAATACTACTTTCGACAACAACTCATATTAGATTAGCTTAATTTTTCTAAGACATACTTGTGTGGACCCCCAAGCTTTCAGCAATTCTGGATACAGTGCATCAGTAAACAGGGCTTCGGGCAATTCACGTAGATATAACTTAAGAACTCCAGTCACCGAGTGGATATCGACTTCCTTCAACAGTTGTTCTGCTTCATATGCATCTGTAAATGTGTAAACAAAACCCAAGATGAGCCGTCATATGAATCATGTGTGTCATTTAGATAAGACATTTTAATATATCAACCACATCGCGATACTGGTTTCAACAAATCGAGCCCAGCTAGGTTGCACAACTAACCGGGTTCAATACGGGAGCCGCAATTCAATGGGTCAGTTGATTTACATTGACATTCCTTAATATTTTCATTTAATATTGATATAAACTCACTTGTCTCAAAGCTCTTCTTGAGGCGGTTGAGGTCAGAGGCGGAGCCCGACACGCGGTACACGCCCACCTCGTGAATGCCGCGCCGCTCCACCTCGCGCACGCACGCGCTGATTATGAACGGGATGTTGCGCTTCTCGCGTCTGTGGGGACAGGTTAGCGTGTCTTCATATCTAACGTGACCACATCCTTTGACGTGAATTGAATGATGGACTATTTTTATTTTGTAGTATTGAAAAAAAAACAGACTGCATTTGTTTTATTGTCAACTCTTTTACTGTTGCACTACTGAACACGGGTCTCCTCTCATAATGGGTAGACTCTAAAGCCATAATCTATTGGACTGGTAAAGTAAGGATTGGCAGACTAATGATTACTCCCCAACACATTCTTATTAGCATCTATCACATACTGAATTGACACTTATAGTCCTGGTCCTATAGCGATATTAGAGGTTGGTTGCAGATGTCTGTTAGCGACAGCGACCTGTTTATTTCCTACTCTCTTCACATGTAAGTCTGGAATGGACTTCCTTCTGAGCGAAAAAGCCGAAGTTAGATGACTAACCATGACCTTCATTGAGTGTATGTAATATGTATGTACCTTATAATGAATAAAACAATTTGAATTTGAATATTCCCGGAGTCCTGTGATATGGGGTTCTTCGAGACAGGCGCAAAAATCAGGTGGCCCATTTACTGGGCTGGATTAATAAAACAAAAAATAGTTGTTTGAGGAAGTAAGGCGGCACTACTTGGCGACGTGTGTGATCTTGGCGCCGAAGAGTGCGCCGGGCTTGGCCTGCGGCACGCGGCGCGCTGAGCGCTCGGGCGGCAGCACGCGCAGTCGCAGCGGTAGAGAGCCGCCGCCCACGCACACGGTGCGCGCCACGCCGCCCGTCGCACCGCCCGCCGCCCCGCCCGCCGCGCCACTCGACACCCAATCCTTAGACAACTGCAAATATATAACGATATTTACATTTAAATATATCGCTTCGTATCATAATTTTAACATACACTTTGATATTACATTATTGAAATCATGAAAGATCAATATCTTTCATGACTATACTAATGGCAAGAATTAGTAAGCTTCACTTACCATATAAACAGATATTTTTTTCTAATTAATTCCCTCATATTTAACCACCATCTATTGTCACCTAGTCTGTTAGATTATGTAGGTTTTATGATAATAATAATTTATTTATATATGCAAATCCTACTTAAAAATAAACATAATGTTGGGTACCTTGAGCGTGCACTTGCCGCGCAGCACGGGGCGGGCGGCGTCCTCGTACAGTAGCAGGCGCAAGTTCTGCGAGCCCTCCAGGTCCAGCGTGAAGCTCTCGTTCCAGCGTGGCTGCGCACTGCGGCACACCAGCTTCGACTTCGCCTTGCGAAAGTAATGCCCGTACGAATCTACCTCCACTACTATGTAGTAATCTAAGAAACAAGAATAATGAAAAACTTACTCGTTCTAGTGATTAGTGTAGTGTCATAAAAACTTACGATTGACTGATTGGATCACTAAACGGATATTTAAAAATCAATCCGGATTACTATAATCGGTAATTAGAATTTAGAACGGACAATTTATTTTCAAGTAGAATTTGAAAAAAAAATACCATTGCAATATATAGGTATAAGTGGTGTTATACAGTGGGCATTGTACCGGCGGCGGTGTCGAGCGGCGCGGTCATGCCGCCGATGTGCAGCTGCAGGTCGCCGAGCAGCAGGGAGTCGTCGCGGCCGCTGCGCAACAGGTACGAGCCCATGTCGGTCTGCAAGTAGCTGCGGCACGCCGTCACCCACGCCTGCAGCTCTAGCATCGACACGGTACTCGTGCCCGCTGGTGGCGCTGACGAGGCCTGGCGACAATAATAATCATTTAAAGTGCGTATTACGTTTCAAAAAATAGTTATTGATAGGTCAGGGCGTTCGCCAACACCGTTGAGGTGATGGTAAGGAGTGTCCTTGCCCCAATTAAAAGCCTTTGTAGTTCAGTTTCTTTACATACTATTTTTAATTTAGTCAATAAACTTAATGATTTAGAAAAAAAGGCACGAGAACGATTCGGGGTTCACGGTTACCTGAAGCGCGTGTATGGAGTCGACCCACTGCGTGCGCTCGTACTCGGAGCTAAGGAAGAAGACGTGACTGCGCTGTAACGGGGCGCCGGGCGCCGCGCGCGCACCCAGCCTGAACACGAGGTTGGGCGACGCCAGCACCAGCTGCCCCTCTAGCTCCGCCAGCTTCTTGCGTTGCTTCTCCGCCGCGCCGCGCCCGCCCAGACGGATTTTCTGCATTACGATTCGTTATCATTTAGCTTACATTGTATTACATTTTATTTAGGATGCGTTTTGAATTATCCGACCTGTTGACATTCTCGTTAAACATATCATCAATTACTTTGATCTATTCTAATCTCCGCTGGTAATGGTTTTTGGTATTGATAGTACGGAAACTACGGGAGTTTCTATCACATTTTTTTGGGTTCAATAAAACATGAATAAAAAGATTACGGGAAAAAATACCTAAACATCTTTCATACCTTGTCGTCCTGCGCGGCTCTCTCTTCGGCCAATATAATGTCCCGCACGGTGCACGCCTGCGACTTGAGTGCTACTATATTGGCCGGTGAAGTTTCTCGTTCCGACCCAGTGTCCTCTTCCACTACAACGATATCCGGCAACGGGATGAACCACTTTAATTCGAATGTAAACTTATCGCGTCCTGACGCCTGAAAAATAAAACATTTACAACATCCCAACCTAATAACAATTGATAAACAAAAAAAAAAAACAAAAATCATTACATACATCGCATTGAAGATTCTAAGTAAATGTTAAAAGAAGCTAACAACTTACATTATTTTTATCAGATACCTTATATTTTGCACACGCAATAACATCGTTGAATAAAAACAGATGCCTTAATTTTCTATGACCGTCTGAAAGTTCCACTATGAATGAATTTTTAACAAGTCTTCTTTGTGCGCGGTCGGCATTCTGTAAAGGTAATGAATCTTTAACAAGATCAATTATAAAAAATAATTATAACGTAGGCATATAATACATGTTCATTAAAACTTACGGGAAACAAGGATTTGGTTTGTATAATATTGAACTCATCAAGGAAATGCTGAGTCATGTTTAAAGCTTCAGTTAGCATTGTATGGTCCGGATGGCTCGCAGGAGTATACTTAATGAGATCCTGTAGAAGACAATACGGTATCAACAACATAGTTATCGAAAGATCGGCAGAGTTTATTAATGTAGTTTCTTTCATGTGGATCGTTTTATCTGGAACATTATTTCTCAATTATTGTTATATCGCGACCCACGCAAATCCCAGACATTTCATTAAAAAGTTTTCTTGCTGATTTTATTTATGTATAGTGCCGTACCGTAGAAAATCCTCTTTAGCAAGCAAGAATATATGAATAAATAAAAAACCTTCAGACCCCTTAACAATAAAATAGCAACAGTATTTTAAGTATACTATAACGTAATATCATATGTTTTGTAACTGTGAATTAAAATTCATTCCTTTAATAAACGATTCACGTGTACACCGGTTTGAACCCCCAAGGTCAAGACGGTCAGTTTGAGAAACGACGATCTAGAAGTAGGATAACGCGACTGACGTGCAAGACGAGCGCGTTCTTCTGCACCCTCGCGACGGGCTTGTGCAGCAGGTCGTCGAGCGACATGGGCTGTCCGCGGCACGCGATCTGCCGCGTGAGGTCGGCGAAGCGCTGCGAGCTGCCGCAGCGGCGCCGCACCGCGTCCGTCGCGCGCCCGTAGTTGTGCAGGAACGCGCCGTACACGTTGATGTTCTCCGCCTACGAGATACGTTTTACCGATGTATTCGTCGACCCGTCCCTTTTTCACTTATTAAAATATACATAATAATAATAATAATCTATACATATATTAAAACTGTAGAAGAGTTCAATTCTGTACATTGAATAAAAACTAAAAAAAATAGCCCTAGTAATATATATAGTCTCAATTCTGTTCAGGTTGGTAAATACTGGCATTATAAAACGTAAGGAATATTGATTAATCTGTAATGTTGTCATTGTATAGGATGAAAACAACGCCAGGTATCTAACGGGACAGGCTGAAAGCACCAAGTGAAAAATTTAAAATAATGACCTCCGTATTTAAGCGAAGATTTATAATTACCATTTTCTTGAAATGTATGCCGACAGACAGAGGCTCCTCCCAACTCGCGATAGCCGCTTTCAAGCCTTCTAGAAAGTTCTTGTGCAGTTCATGTAACTCCGATATCTTGTAGAAAATTGTGCCAAACTCCTCTTCCGTTATAACGGGTTGTGATGTGGAGAGCGTCGCTTTTATTGCGTTCATGTACTGTAAGATATAACGTATAATATTTGTATTAAAAATAAAAATATATCTAGGATAGATCTTATCGTTGCTTAACTGATAATATTTTTGTTCTGTATCTTTTTTTTAACTCTAATTGGACGGCATAAGAAATTTCTTTTTTTATTTAATACATACCTTCTCCATGACATAAAGACATTCCACATAAACAGTCTCACTCTCTATAATACTTGTGACTATGCAACGGTGCATTGTAAGTCGTTCCGCCTCCGCATTGTTGCTGTTGTTGGACTCCTGTGAAATGGAAATAAGAATTACATCAATAAACTAAGCAATTTACATCCAGAAAACAATATATATAATTGTTCATTAATTATATGTACACATAAACTTATGCTAATATTATAGAGGCAAATTTGTTTGACTTGTTACTGGTAAGTAGATAGTTTATTTCTGATATAACAACTAACATAGGCTACGTTAATCTGTTACGAAATCAAAAAAATCACAGTGACATTAATGCAAGATTTTACACAGATTCAAAGGTACGATAACTTATTGGTGACACGATACAAAGTCTAAGCGTCGAAGAGAATGAGATAAAATTGTAAATACAAGTTTGAATAAGTATACAATTTATAAATACACTTTTGTGCTAGAAATTCTAGAAAGTACGACGCGATATTGCATAACAATGATTATTAAACTTTTTGTTTGTAGACACAGAAACAAAGGATAAACATTTGGTCCTTGCGTCCCATTGTACATAGTTTTTTGTAGCAGCTATTTACATTTTGCTTTCAGTCGAGTGGTGGCACTAACCATGATCATTACATTTATTTTTCTGGGTACTTGGGTACTCAATAGCGGACGATGCATCGATATAGACAGTAAGTTGGATTTTTTTTAATGTAGAATATTAGCGCCATGGCCATTTTAAATGTATTTTTGAAATTTGACAGGTATTGAAGTAAATCGTATGGAGTTTTCACCGTTTTATGACGCTATTATATTTAGTGACATCGCTGAAATTATCAATGACTTCGATAATAGTGCGGTACGTAAGTTTAGTTCCAGTCTGTAAATTTTCATGAACTATAATATAACTCGGTTTAACTTAGCTCTGGATTATGCCCTTAACTAATTACACTGTTAAAGTTAGACCACTTTCCAAAACAGGCACGATAAAAGCGTGAAAAAATTATAAATAATAAATAAACACATGTTTCAGAATTCTAAAGTTGATGCTCAAGCACTGAATGAAAGCGAAAATGATGAGGACGTTTCAAATCTACTATCCGAATATCAACATTATTTAGAGAAGGCACAAAAACGAGTTAAACATTTCGAAAATACTAAAATAAAAAATAAAGTACCGTTATTGCGACATGACAAATTTTCCAAATTATATTTTCCTCAAGTCCACCCCCATGACAAAACTAGGAAATTCTACTCCAGCAATATTTTGCCGGCTCAAAAACTCAACAATCCTTTCGATTTGATCTTACCGATGCCTGAAGAATCTCTAACTACTTTTAATAAGATATTTTGGAATGAAGATACAATGAAGGACTCCCTAAATTCTTTACACAAATCAGAAAGCAGAGCAATCCCAACATCGTGTTTCTGTGAGAAAAATAGTTTTCCATGTAAATGTAAATGCAAGCAATGTTTGATTCCACTTGGTAGATCACATACGAACTATTTTGAGCCAAATAAAATATCAAGCATAGACAAACCGATAATAACAAATGGCCTTTACAACAACATGGGGTACCTAAATACAGGCAATGACGATGCGTCTGACAGCAATTTGAATATACGGATAAAAGTTGACATTCAAATGCCGCGAATTGACGACGTTATAAAAAAATTAAACAGCAACATAAATTCAAATGAAACTAGACCCTTGGAAGTCGTAGATATCAATGCTGGTAATTCGCCTATGAATGTATCATTTCCCTCTTTGAATATTCCTATACCTTTAAATATTTTTACCTATACTTTCTCCAAATTATATAAGCACGATTATGCGCCAATTCATAAGATTACTATGCACAAAAAAAAGAAATCTCATATGAATAGTCAAAATAAGAAACATCGCAGCAAAATTTTATCTTTTCATCTGGGTAAAGGCAGTGCATACAAAACGGTGAGCACGGAAAATTACGACAACTATGATCAACAAATCAATAATACTCTCGAAGAGACTCTAGTAAAAACACAATTCAACATTACGGAAGCTTCCCGAGTAAACCCCATTTTAAACATTACGGAAATTCATTCAACGCCCAATGAAAGTTATGCAAATACGCCTAATTTTATTAATTTTTCTAACAATGATAATTTAATAGAAACAGAAACCACAACAAAAGTAATTTTTAGTACTGATGATTACACGAGATGGGAGCAAATAAATTCAACTGTGACGCCACAGTTCGCACGCGTCAAACGTGAAAATGAGCCCATTCATAATTCAGCAATCATTGATAATAATACGTCGCCAGACAACGTACTAAATGTAAAAGAATTAAGCACTCCACAAAATAAGATCGGAATCGTTAAGAAAATGGACAATCGGCAACAATTATTGGACAACGATTTATTGTACTGGCCTGAAAAAGATGGGGATTACGTAAAATATTCAACAAATAACACTAGTAAGGAAATGTTTAATCACGAGCATTTAAATACAGGTGAACATAAGTTAAATATTAATACAATTTTACAATTACAAAAATCACTGAATAAAATAAATTGGAGTGACATAGACATAGTAGTGTCAACTTTCACAACTCTCGTGGGTAAATATTCTAATGGCATTGTAACATTTTGCTGTCAAACATTTTGCCAGTCATTAAAATGCGGTAACAAAATGTGCGTTCATAGAACTTGCAAACCTGATGATCGCTTTACACAAAGAGGGCATTGCATGGCAAATCCAAATGATACTGGTAAGTCGCGTGTTCAATATTCTGGTTATGATGTAAGTCAATTTATTACTTAGATGAATAATAAAATTCTAAATTGGTCCCATCTTTCTTTACAGACTCTACAGTATCATTGGAGTCAAGTCCAAGTGTATCTTTTAATGTTGCTCAAGAATTTGTCGATACATTGCAGAACAGAATGTTAGGTCAAATATTTGGAAAGGCGACAATTTGTTTAACTGTAAAATGCATCACTTTTAAAGGGAACAAAAATCATTTCGCTAAAAAGAAATGTTTAAAGAAAGAACTGAATCCCTTAGGCCATTGTGAAAATGTGAAAAACGATAAAATTGTTTAGGCGTTACGTAACGTTTATTTGGAAAATATACACCAAGACTATTATGGATTTATAAACATCAAATGCTTACAGTTTAAGCTCTGATAAGGAACGGTTTACCTGCTTGCACTGAAAATGTATGTGACAGACGCCACCTTACGTTTAACATTAAAAATATTCATTCCCACAGTAATTGTGTTTAAATTTGTCATATTTGTTGAAAATATTGGTGGGTTGGTAAGTTGCATTTGATTGTATTTAATATGTAAGTCAATCCATAATATCATACAAGAGGGACGCTTTGAAGGCAACTCAGTCATATAACATTTTATTAAGCGAACTAGACATTATATTCATTAATAAAGTTTCTTTTTCATTTCAATATCAATGATAGAATAGTACAGAGGTATACTTGAGTCCGTGGAAGAGTATTAATAAAGTTCCGTCAAAAATTATTAAGTTTAATTCCAATGGAGGTTACAAAGAAGAAAATATTCCATTTCGAAATATTATCCGTCGTAAGAAAATAACGGATATTTTGGAAGCCAAATACAGAACAAACAAATTTTTTCAAAGAGATGACCAGCCATTATTGAATTCGACGCAGATAATGGATGAAATTAGGAATTACTTGAACGAAATGTATGCGGCCATTCTACAACCACGGAAGAAGCTCAAAATACTTACTGAATGCAGGGAAAATAGATCTGTGTGTCGTTTTTTAGCATGCCCCAATATAAGTGACCATTGCGTATTATGTGAGGTTGAAATGAGGAACCAACGCACAAACTCAACGATATGTGAAATATTTCCAACAAAATTCTTAATGCCGCTAAAGCAATTGAATAATAATTATGGTTTTAAGGGAAAATAAACCTAATTAAACCATAATGTGTTAGTGTTTATTTTTATGCGCGTTCATGTGATACGTAAAGCTCGGGATAATTTGGTATAATTAAAACATTTTGTGATAAGTTCCCTGGTACGAGTAACTCATTAGGCAAACATTCCCTAAAGGGCCTTATCTTTCAACACAGATAGGGACATACCTTGTCGAGGCATATAAAAAGCCGAGATGGGACTGTCTAAACATTTACCTCCGTGAAACAGATGCAATAGTACCTGTTAAAATGTTCACGCCAAAAAATATTCTGACATTCGTTATTTTATGTACAGTGCACGAGACATTATGTAAGCCAGTGGAACGTGAGTATAGACAGTTTCTAATTGTGGGTGTGCAATGATATTATGCGTAATTAATCCTTACTAACATCGCTTACAGATAACTATAACGAAGGGCGGGGGATCGGTTCGACGATTTGGGGCTGGTTAACGTATCCGTTTACGTGGTGGAGTTCCGGCGCCGACACACTTCCGCTGTCCGACGAGCTCGTGAGATCCACTACAACCCACAAGCCTTTCGATACCATAGAGATCGGTAAACATAACGTTACGATATGGTGCAACGACCAGACATGTACCACGATGAAGTGTGACAGGTTTGGATGCGTAAACATTACTTGTAATATATATGACACCGATTTAACCGGTGAATGCAGAGAATACAATACTATAGCGAAGCCAGAAGATGCTACGACGCACAAGGCTGCAATGCCGACGTCTAAGCCCACGGTACAAGATAAAGAAATTGAAACAACGGTGAAGCTGCCCGAATCAACAATCTCTGTGTCCGTGTCATCCACTGAAACTAGTGTGAAACCAGCTTTTGAAGAACGTCCCCTAGAGCTCGAGGCAGTACTATCGTCGACCGTCACCGAAGCCGTCAATGCACCTAGGCAAACTATAAAACCTAATAACTAACGGTATAAAACTTAATTTCAATTTATTGCTAACATACACCTAAACAATTTTTAAATAAAACACATTAATGCCCTCTATATCCAATGAATCAATTAAATATGAATTAATTAATTATGTTTTTCTCATTTCAGATTTTATTGCTAGAAGTGACACCGTACCAACTTCATTTGTGCCATTTGGAATAGATCAATTTTTCGTCAATTATATACGATCGAAATTAATCCATCATGTGACTGTTTTGATAAACAGTTTAATTTTAAAATTAGAAATAGATTCGTTTTGTGCTTCGGGCGTTTGTTACTATTCACTGTGTGAAGCTGGAAACAGTTGTGAAACAAAGTACTGCAAATATAACTTAATTACAAGCGAAAACAAATGTTCATATAAAGGGCCATTGGCAAAAGTCAAATTGAATTTAAATGAAAATATATTAATACCCTTAAGTAGGGAAAATTATTCTACGAACGACATTGAATTGTTGGAAAGAATAATAAATAAATGATTTACAGGCGTATCCCGTTTTATTTCTTTCTAAATGTATATCAAATGGCTTAACTATAATACAATTTATTGTTTCTCGTGCTTTTTTATGTCGCGACCAAAGAATAAACCAAAAAGTTAAGTAAAAACTGGCAAACTCTTCGCTATAAAGTTATAATAATATTTAAAGTACACTATAAGCTTATATTTTTATGAACTTAATACAGGATAATATAATATTATAAGATTGCTTTAAAGTTCATTTAATAATCATAAATGTTGTGTATATAGTTGAAGGTACGATGAACTGTGTGTTTCATCTTCCGTGCCTATGAATTAACCCAAATGGTAACGCACCTAATCGCCGATAACATAACTAAACAGTCAGCACCCAATAAAATTAATAATGACTAGAGTCAACACCGTATTCAAATTGTACTCAAGTTACTTAAGGTTTATTAAAGTTTGTAATATCGTCAAAAAATAATAGCAAGCTTTTGAGTCACGTTACAATACAATATGACTGCATAATTTTAGAATTACGCTTGACTGAAGATTAAAAAAAATCTTTTGCATATCTTTAGGCGAGATATGGTAAGTGAACGGGCACGGTTCACTTATCTTCTACACAATTAACATAAACACGCGATAAGCGCGCTCATTGTTCTCGTAATGCACATCGCATACGAGATTACAATGAATTATTCTGACGATTGACTATTGCATCGCTGTGTGGAATAAAAAGTCGTCGATATGTTAGAAACTACTTCGTTGCCCGACCGGACGGACGCCGTTTTGCTCGACTTACATTAGCACGCAAACCTGAACATTTACGTAACGGTCAATTCTGCATCAACATTTTTCACCGTTGAGTGAATTCATGAGCATTAACCAACAATTTTCTCTGCCGTATTCGTTGAAGCTAACATTTTACTGATGTAGATTTAATTATTTTGAGTTATTCATAAAATTTCCATACAATGCTCTATTGCTCTATAAGCAGAACACGATTCTATACAAGCGATATGGCTTAATGTAAAACAAATCTGTCATCTCGCTTGTTCAGAGATGTCATAAATTTAATTATGTATTTGGAATAAGTAACCAGCACGTTCAGTTACGGGTAACAAAAATTAAAACAGGTTTTTTCTCTTCAACAATATTTATTATTGACAATAATATAATTTATACGTTTAAAATATTATACTTTTCAAATGTTTACTGTCGACCCCGTGTTGGCCGTAGGTTATTGTTGTCGTAGGTTCGTTACAGTACTGAGTGCCCGTATATATTTTAACACTTGTCAAGTGTGTATAAGTAAATGTATATATTTTTTTAAATATCCAAATAAACGGAGAACTCTTGAATTTATGCGCATTGATATAGGCCAATAAAGTTTTGGAATGGTTTTTACTCTCACCTGATGCTGCAGCTTCCTGAGAACAGGCGGGGTCGCCCCGGGCTCCGTGTCGGAGGAGATGGTCCGCAGCAGTAGCGGTGTCTCGCTCGAGTCCGCCAGCTCCGAGCTCGTCTCGCTCGCTTCCGTGCCTTCGCCCCCTTGTCTACGCACATACACAATATATTTATTATTTCGATAGTCATAAACAGGGGGGCCTACTTGTACAATTATGAAGACGATATAAGCCTATAGATTATAACAATATTAATATTTATTTTAATTATTTCAATAAGAGCCCATAATACACTCGACCTATTAATTAATAAATAAAAGTAGCCCATGTCACTATGAACGATTTGCCACTTAGGCATGTAACGTTAAAGTACAGACTCATACAATATTTGTTAGAAAATATTTTAATTACAGCAACTAACATCATCAACAGCTGGTTTAAATTTAAAAAAACCGTGTTAAAATGAAGATAAATATTATGAATCATTTGTATGTAAACATTTGGGTAATGCGTAGGTTAATTAACAATTCAACCTAAAGTGGCACTTCCTTTCACAAAGTCAAATTGCATAAATGACGCAATACAATGGTTTATTGTTGAAAAAAAAATGATTCAGGAAACAACTACGATGAAAAATGAGAAAGTCTGTCTCGTCCGTTTGGCTCGCTTGTGGATCGGCGAACATTGATGTTAACAGTTCATAATTCCTAAATTATATAAAAATATCCATTAATTATTATGATGACTCGAACTAGGTACTTGAAGTAATAATTTTGGGAGACAATACGGTAAGGTTGACAGATCGTTTCGGTGTTTAGGCGAAAAGACTACGGGTGTAGCGCGTGCGCGGAGTACTCACTGTATAAAGTAGTGGATGTTGACGTAGTTGGGCGCGGAGGGCGCGGGCGGCGAGTCGGGCGCGGCGGGCGCGGACGGCGCGCAGGCCGACAGCGGCAGCGTGCTGGAGCCGCTCGACGCGTCCTCGGCGCTCGAGCCCGCGCCGCCTGCGCCACGTACGCACTCATTCATATACACGATAGTCTCATCACAAATTAATTATGCAAGTAAAATTGTGCAAAATAAGGAAGGATAAGTTAAGGAACGGTGTTAGGTTGTAGCGAGTGAAGTTTTATATTCTCTTAATAATCGAATATAAAGGCAAGGCGTAGTACAATAATAATATTAAATTATTTGTATAAATTGATGATTGTACGTCAGGAGACAATTAAATGAATGAATTTAAAATTTTTTGAGATTAAAAAATTCCTGAACACTACCTGCTTGTATGTAAACGTATTCGCCATCGTTTATATCCACGGGCACTTGATCATAATATGGTTCGTCTTCGCTAGTCGGTACTGCTGCCGGTATACTCTCCAGCGATATGGGCGCTGACTTATCATCGGCGGCCTCCGCCAAGTCCGGAGTGGTCGACGTTACCTCCTCGTCAATGGAACGGGGAGTGGCTGCTCCACCTGAACGCTTCCGTTCAGACGACAAGGAATTAATTGATTCATAACTTTTAACCTGCAACATCAAACAAAAACTGCTCACAATCTTTTGAACTCAAACAGGTATTCAATCCTTTACCTGAATAAGAGCAGTCACTGAGTGTTCTTATTAAATGATTGCAGGAATCAAATTAGTAGCTAATAGCTGAAGAGTTTGTTTGATTGTTTGAACGCGGTAATCTCAGGAAATATTGGTCCGATTTGAAAAATTCTTTCAGTG
>DWUN01001817.1:0-15433 GCA_018249975.1 Passova gellias | reverse complement strand
TATATAAGTATTATATCGTATGTATGTATATATGTATGTTTTTCAACTGTCCGGTCACCATAACACAGGCTTTCGATTGCCTAATTTGGAATCGGATAGCCGTGTATGGAATTGTCCCCAGATATTATTATTATTTAATATATTTTTTATACAAGTTCGGTAAAACAAAACACCAAAATCCGATTCTCTTCATCTCGGAAGTATCGCTTCAAAGAGAATAATTGAAATAAAAAAATAATTTAGGATTAGTTTACAAAAGAGTATCGTATTTGATGTCATCAGATAAAATTATTTTGAATTATTCTTTTAAATAATGTACATAGCATACAAGGATTTTGTTAATATATGTATTACCCACAGTACAAAACTGGCATTAGTTTATGATCTGTTTACACAAATATAATATCAAAACAAATCCATAATTTAATACTAAGAAGAGAATCTCAAATCGGACCTAAGAAACGGATAACTGAATATTTAAATACTTTAACATTTTAGTCGGCACACTTTAATATTTATGAACTTTGGAGGGTCTTAGGATATTAATGCACTTTGTCATATTCAAAAGGGTACAAGAAAAGCTCTGCAAACATCCATCTTGCCCTGTCGAGATGTAAGTGTACAGGTAATGGGTAATAGCTAATGGGGTGTACAATTTATGAATTCTTAAAGTTTCCTTTCACTATACAATTCACTCTAAAGCCTTCGTAATTAGTAACGTCGCTAACTTTGTGATGTTTTGGACATTTTGCTTACTTATTTCGAACGATTTATAACGAAGCACCCCAAATATAGCGCCGCTATTAAGCGTTTATGTGCTTCAATGGAGGTAAGATTTTAGTGAATTTTTTTCATTACTTCATGAAGTTCATCACGATGAACAATTTGAACAAAACTTGATAAAATATAAAGCGTAAGGATCTTTCTACAGGACATCTTATCTTAGCACAGGAAAAGTAACCAACACGCGTCTGTTTCTAGTTTCAGTTATTTTGAAATATTTAATCAGTAAAAGTTAATTACAATTTTCAAAGGCGACGTGGAACATCAATCTCCGACAGCGGAACGAGCCAGTCGTGGCACACCCACGTTTAAGAGTCCATCAGTTGGAATCGCTAGAGATTTTGGCAAAAGAACGCCTGAATTGGAGGCCGAAGGTACCGCAACGAGCCTTCTTGGCGTTCGGATCTTGCGATCGACAGATTTGCTACTGACTGCCAGCGGAACAGACCCGGTCAGATTTGCCGTGGGAAAAGTCCATATAAAACTGGTCTGAACCTTCTGACGGGCCGCCTATACGCTTGCACGTCTGTGGACGAATTGAAATCCACTGACCTTGAGTTTTGTGCTATTAAGTTTTTGGTTTTGAATAATATTACCTATTAGTCGTTCGAACTTTTTACAATTGTATTGTGAACTAAAACAACTAGATCTTGCGAGATATTATAAATATAAAAGCCAAAACCTTAGTAAGAAAATTTTATACTTCGATAAGATAAGCTTTGTGTATACGTTACGAAGGTCACGACAAAAACTACCGATAAGACAGGTCACGCTTTAAATGTACTTTAACAATAGTAAACAGCCCACATAACATGCTTCCGACACTCATACTACCGATTACTACTCCAACAGATGTACCTCGGAGGAGGTTTAATCCTAAAGGACCTCTGATGGTGGCTAATGACTTTGGCAAAAGGACTGGTAACGATGACCTTAATGAAGAAGGTAACTTTGATCTCACCAGCAGAGCCTTAACGCTTGTTAAATGCTTCATTGTAACAAGAATTTATGGAGCAGTTTATTTCAAAGTCCAAAGATAATATAAATGGCAAACGCTTATGCCTTTAGAGACTATTAATATACATGTTGTGCTTCTTTAAATTTCTTATTGGCGATCTTAATTACACATTATGTTATATCCCATTGGGATCAAATGGAAATGTCTGTAGACTGAATATATGCATATTATAATATTACTCGCTTCAAGGACGAAGGAAAATATAGTCAGGAAACTGACTAGCCTTAAAGTTGTCTATAGCGTGTGCAGTTTCCCAGCCCACACTATTCTAATGTGATTGACTATATTACCTACATTAATCCTATGAATCCCTTGTATTATTATTGAAACTCCAAAAGGTTAAAGGTGGATGATGTTGAAAGTGAGAGTCTATCAAATAAAATAGCTATAGGAATGTCAATTATCTTTTACAATCTCCTTCAGTATTTTATGAATTTGTTTATAATGTTACATAATAACATTATTGTTTTAATAGGCATCATTAACTTGCAATTTACTAGTTAAATTATATTTTATATACGAGACCATATAGTGAATGTATTAACATTCCGACAGAAGAGGAAATTAGGGTGACGAGAGGAACTTTCAAGCCGAACGCAAACATTCTTATAGCGCGCGGTTACGGCAAGCGGGATGAAGATAACGGTAGAGGTAATGCGATTGCGCGGGATCATCTCCCTGGCGATACGGAGCCGAAATACCTTTCTATATTGGTTACGTTTGATTTGTGAAAAAGCGAAAACTGCGACAAAGCGGTCCTTCTGTTTACCTCTCCGTATTTAACATAGTACTCGTAGATCGGAATAACGCCTCAGGGACAGGCAGGACACGACACGACCGCTCGCATACAAACAACTCCACATTATGACGAAACAAAATAAAACTAAAGCGATATTACATTTGTGTGCTTTTGGTGTTTGATATTTTTTGTGTACGATGCATTTTTATCAGAAGAAAACGTATATAGATATAGATAGATATATGCGTCATATAGATCGGACTTTCAGTAATTATTTCACAACATAATAAACATTGGATGTGTAACACGTTTATCTTCTGAGCACAGCAGTCCACAAAAACATCTAAACACTAACAATTATATGTGCAAAGTATACTATCTTTTGGTGTATAAGAGACACCGTTTGTATGTCTCTTTTAATGTTTGCTGGTTAAATAAATAACTATCACTCACAATGAATGTATGTGCGCTTATGTTGGAGGGCTTCTGTGATGAGTAAACGGGAGATGTAAGACGCTATTGTGTCCAACCTGTTGCTTATTAAGGCTTCAATGTGACATCGCAAACGTGAGCTAAACGTTAATTGGACATTTCGACAACGACTCACGTATATCTTGTTCTTTTTGTTGACAAGAATAATAGGGATCGTTTTAATGTTACACTAAATAACTGTAATGTGACTTTCTAAGACAGGTTGTATTTACAGTGTACGGATTGGATAACTTCTGGGAAAACCTGGAGGCCGCGGCCGAGAAGGAAGGTCAGGATATCAACGAAGATAAGACAGTCGAAAGGTAAAGATATCAAAGTAATTTTTGAGCATTTTCCTTGCCTAACCGCATAACAGTGTGTATTGAGTGACTTATTGGCCCACTGGTCTGGTCACCGCAATTGGTGAATTGAATATTTGTGAGATGAATGTCTTTGCCTTGTGAAAGTTGTCACAAAGTTTTTTTTTTTATACTCACCAGTTGTCCGTTTCATACCAGCACAGTTACAGATGAGTATTTTGTCTTCAACAAGAAATAAAATACGTAACGTTATACACAAATCATCAATAGAATCGCTTTGATAAGGACAATTTGAAAGCAAAGTAAATAATCGTTATATTTATTTGTTTCACCTCTCCGATGTTTATCTCACAGACCATGTTTTATTCTCAGAGGTTTCGATAGATGATGTTGGACAAATGCGATTTTCTTTAAATAACACTTACATTAATAAATTCCACGCTAATTTTAATAAAAACTTTACATCATATAATAATAAAAATACAATTACACACAATTCCAATTCATACAAATATGACCTCTGAATACTTTACGTATTTTCTTAAAATAAAGTTTCCGTCGATATGATATTCTAGTAATACGAAAGTTACCGGAAAAAACCTTTTTCGGTTCATTAATTACTTTAAAACGGGTTGAAAGAATCACCTGTAAATTAAACGCCAACAACAGTTAACAGCAACTACTACGTTCTAATTTTTTCATCTATCGTGTGACGTAATGATGCTGTAATGCTATAAGTTTGCAGAGTTTAAAGTAAAAGCTATTAAGCGGCAAACTTTTAAATGGCATAGCTCTGTAATACCGCTGATATTGTTAGGCTCCGTTAGGCAATGTGGAAAATATTGTCGCAAGTAAATTGACGGATAAAGTATAAACTACTTAGTGTGAAAAAATTTTTTTCACAAGTTACATTATAAGCGAGTAACATGGGCTATATTTTATATATAAGTCACATAAACCGCTTATTGCTCAAACCAATCGATTAAAACGAGAGTAGAATCCTAACAAACAAATGTAGATAAGTTTATGCATAATGCAATAAGTTCAATGAAATTTCAGGATGCTTTATATTACATGAGGGCAACGTGCAATATTTACAATTTTTTTATAAACTTTACCAAAATAGTGTTACTTGTACTGCCGCAAAGGACATAACACGCAATGTGATAACCGCATTTTTATAATGGAACTACACATAAATATTCCTGCGTTATCTGTCTAGCGTTTAGAAAATTGGTTTTCTTACCGTTTAGGGCACAATGAGACTTTTTTTATCGTTGAGTAACTGTTTATTGTTTCTTTTATAAGCAGCGGTCTTCTTTTTATATGTATGTAACTGTTGGTTCACTGTCGCCACCGGTGAGGCTTTTTATACTGTGTATTCCAGGATTGTTTTCTCACAACTAGTATGGTAAATGTTTTCGATTTGAATGGTGAACATCGCTTCGTTTCTTTCGGATCGTTTCTACGGCAGATTAAGTAATTTTCTGCCATACATGACGTATTATTGCTATTTAACAAAACTAAATGTAGAAAGTAAAGAAGAATGAAGAAAAAGAAAAGAAATAGAAAAAGAAAATTATATTTGACACTCGGTGCTTTCTGCCTATCCTGTTAGGGCTCTGGCGTGATGATATAGTAATAACGATAATAATAAATCTAGAGACTTGGGTTAGGTAGTTATTTTATCTTATAGATTCGGGGCCTTGCGTTTTAATGGTAAGAATTTGGGTTTTAGCAACATTACGTAGTGGATTTCTTTTCATAAACAATGCAATGTTTAATATGTAACTGCTAATACATAGGTCGTAGGTATTCAACGTGTTATTGTAACATGAACTATAATGCACTTAGGGTTCAAAAATTACTTGATAAATGGATCCTCTGTAGGAAATCAAATAACAAATGGCATTTCCGGCTTCCTCCGCCAATGAAGGATACGAAACCCACCCCTTCCTTAATGTAAACTACGTTATCCTTGATTTACTTATTTCGCAACCCCCGCTTTTCATGTTAAATAGGATATTCTTCTTACTGTATTAAATAAAAAATATTTTTAAAAATAAACCACTCGTGATGATTGGAGTTTTGTTAACGGCAAGACTTTATTAATATTACGATTATACTGCCACGGCAGAGCCCTAACATGGTAGGCAGAAAGCACCGAATGCATATATATTCACGAGCCTAACGTGTTTCTTCTAAATTCATCACGCTCTTCAGACATGAGTGCCGATTTCAGCCTACTTTAGTTATCTACTTACTGTACAGCGTGCAGACTAAGATGAGCATCAAACAGTACATAATGGTACGAATTTAAACCTTCTAAAATGTAACAGCTCAATGTATTAAAACTACAACAAGGGCACCTCAATAGAAATACGACAGAGGATTCTGAAATAAAGAAAAATCAAGTTTTGTTGAGTCGCAGTTACCAAAAAATTACTTAAAAACCATTAAAAGTAAAATATCGAACAACCGGTCTTTTGGAGATGAATCAGTCTACCACTCTGGACATTTTAAATACGGCTCACACCTCTAACTTTTGATGTACACGATCTTGTAAGTCAGTGTCGCGTTTAACAGGTTAATGTAATTCTAAATCATATGAATGTTATATAAAGCGATAAATATGTACTAAGTAGGTGACTGGGCTCCCTCAGTGTCTACAATATACAAAGATTAAACACCAAACTTACGTCTCATGTCACAAATGAGCAATGTCTACTGAATATATATAATGGTCATTATTATTTATGCTCTAGCTTGCGACAGTCCATTCTTTCAAATGTAACGTAAGTAAATTTCGAAAATGTCAATTAAAATCTAACAGTGATCTTTAATTATTTTTAAAGATAAATCACGTCGCCACGATTCGTAATAGTAGCGATAAAGTGTCAAATTGTATTAACAATGTACATTTATTTATAATATTTCTCTAGTCTTTCCTTTACTCTGGTATTCGAAACACTTTGGTGAGCAGACACATTGAGCCATGCGAGTTAATATTTATGGCTTAATACTAATTCATAAGTATATCACTTATGTATATAAAGAAATATGTTTTCATTTATTTCAACGAGAACGATTTCTTACAGCATCCCTCTGGAATGGTTCGTGAACGAGATCCTGAACAACCCGGAATTCGCTCGGTCCGTCGTACGCAAATTTATTGACCTCAACCAGGTAATGTTTACGTACAAACATACAAATATAATAAAATAGTAAGAAGGAAAAAATCCTTACGTAGAACCTAAAAAGAAACAAAAAATTGGTTCCTAGGCTACCTACATACTGCAAACAAAGATCAAATCACAAAAGGTTTTGGAAATTTTTGTTTTAATGTCTGCCTGTACGCTTTTAATGGCCAGAAAACTCTTGTTTCCATAGAAGCGAGACCACAGATAGCAACTAGTTTCTGTACAGTATTTTGATGTTTTCTAATTCACTGATAATAAAATACTATTACCATTTGCTTTTTCACTTAAACATCTCAAATGTCACCGATGACAAAAATGTGCAAAATACAGGAAACGACCAGGAACATTTTTACATATTTATTATCTGTCGCATAACAATATTATTGTGTTTTATAATTATTTGTTCAAGTCATCATTTTTTCATTATTTCAACACCGATCTTATTGTTTCAGGACGGCCTGCTGTCATCGGACGAACTGCTCAGAAACGTGGCTTAAAGCTCTAGTTGTATGCTATAATAGTTAACACTCGAAAACGTCTCAAATCGCTTACTGTACGGATATTTTTGTATCAGCGCGTTATGAGTTTATAAATAATATGTTTATTATATTTACGGTACTGTGATATCAAATTATACTGTCTTCAATATTGACAAAGGAAAATGCGCCAAAAAAAATATATATATCCATCTTGCGTTCCGTTTCATCAAACATTTATTGTACTTGCGAAATTGTTTGACGAAATTTGTCTCTCGGTAAACGTTGTAAATAATTTGTTTGAATACGTCAATGGCATAAAAATGTGTCCATAGGAATTAATCTTGTAACTTAAAAGTAGAGTAGTAGATATTTGTTTAGGTTTACTTTTTTCCTTACAGTGTTATATGAGTACTTTTTATTTGCTGTCCTCTGAGTAACCAATTTCAGAGGATAAGAGATACAAGACTAAATGGATTGAATGTTAAACCTTTGTTGAATATTTCGTTTTATATTTGAATTGTTTACCCGTAGTTTCGTCAAATGTTCGGTTAGGGAAACTTGTGAGGGGAAAAGCAAAATTTTCTTACTAATATAATAGTTTTCACGTTTATGCTAATCCTTAATGTAGGCTGGGAAATCTGTGTATTTTATGGTGTCAATTTTCAAAAAATAGTTACTATGGTAGGCGAATCTCATTCTCTACATACATACATGTAATAAAGTTATATGATTATATAAATGTTTGGGATAAATCTATAATAATTCCAGATGTACGTTTGGAAGTCGAAATTCTATTTACTTAGTTCGTTGATATTTATCATTGTCGAAGTTACGAATGAAATAAATATTAATAAACGTATCAATGTCGCATCGTCATTTCTGCCCTTTTTATTATTATTTTCTATTCTACCACACTACTACCCACACATTCAGACATAACTTTTGCATAACACACATATCTCCCCAAAGTATACAATACGTTCAATAATTTGTTTTAGAATAAAGAATAAAAAAAATATAATCTTCATAAATATTTCAGACGGAACTTTACGAATAAGAGAGGTCTTATTTCTACGCGAATTGTCAGACGAACAATGTACGAGTAATTAACATTAGTATGTGCAGGTCAACATAATGTAATGTTATATAGTTTCGTTTTATTTTAATTTTTGATTTTGATTAACTATTCATGAAGAATTCGGAGAAAGATAAAAAATGTCTTTATGAAAATAACCATCACAAAAGCTTTATGTATCTCTAATACCTCTAAGTGCTGTTTAAGAATAAAAAGTATCATTCTACAATAACGAATAATATATTTTCTTTGATACTTTTAAATGAAGCAGAACTTATCTAAATGTAGATTTAATTTCCTTTGTGTTCGTTGTGTTGGCAGCAATGAGCCGTTATATTAGATTTCCGAGAAGATGCTCAGGTCGGTTTCATATGAGACAAGTTTATTTAAAAAAAAAACACAATTATTTCTTAGAAAGACTTCAATGATAACGACTTCTGCCGTGATTCAAGAATGAGATCTTTCCTTGCTTCTCAGTAGTATGTATTAAAGGGTTTGGTTAACGGTTTATTTATGAGAGCATAACAAAACACATCCGGCCCTTAATCTAGTTTTATACCGAGAAGCTAAGAAAACTTTTATACAGATAAGAATAAGAATAAGCTCACTATAATCTATACCTACATTAGTTTTATAATATATTACACTCAGAAGATAATGAGTTTGAGTTAAATCACTTGAATTGCGCCATAAATAAATAAATACCATAATAAGAGTTGCAGGTTAGAAAAAAAATGTAGAAATTGTTAGAATTCGGTATTGGCTGTTAGAAATAATTCTATTGCATTAACAGTCTATTTCCGAGTTATAATTTCTCTCCACCTTTTTCATTAGCAGAATTATGTATTACGGTAGACTTTGAAGAAGGAAATAATCTAAATTTACACGAGAGTACAAAAAATTTTGAGTTACAGAAAAAAAAGACAGTCACTTTTACAAAGAGGTATTTACATTACATTACACAATAAAAATAATATTTAAAAAAACTATTTTTATTGGACCGTTGAAGGAATTGAAGGCTGGATGCCCTTTTGTCGTTTAAGTATCAGATATTCCGTTCCGTCTGTTACGATGACTTAATATCCTTACCATAGACAATGTATGCATTACTAAATTATAAAGTAGACGCAGGGTCAAACTTATAATTAGATTATACATTATTACCGCCTCCGCCTACTCTTGGTACGGTTAGTTCCAAATTAAGTTATTATCTCATTTAAGCCTTCGTTTAATGTAACTTTAAATCAACCTATATAGTTTCGACAGATTAATGCGTCGATATATGTATTACATTAATTAGCTATTAGGAACTTATATCTGATGACCATGGTTAAAGGATGACGCACCGTTTCCTTGCGAAAACAGTCATTGCAATGTTTCTGGCGCTAAATAGCCAGCGTCATCTTAAACTTACGAAGACACAATAAGTTTATAAGTGACATTTAAAGATTTGTATATTTCCTAATATAAAACAGGTACATTAATGTATTTGAATGAAGAATTTATCTGCTGGTTACATAAACAATCACAATTATATAAGAATTTGAAACTATAGTAAAAAAATATCAACTGTAAACATCGGAGCATAAAATATCACAGATAAACATACGGGTATAATAATTGAGCCCAGCTCATAGTAGAAAATATAACGTGAAAGGGTTCAAATGAAACATTAATTAGTGAAATCGAGATGAAACGGGAAAAGGCTAATAGTGAGAGAATTGACAATAAATGAAATTTATTAATAGTACATGATGTAGGACAATCAACGTAGAAATAGTTTATGGACGGTAATGGTTTTGGACATTGGGATCTAACATGTCATCTCAATATGGATAAGATGCAAAATGGTAGGTAATATGATCATAAAAGGACGAGCTCAGCGGAAGACGCCTCGCTGTCGTTGGAAGTTGGACGTCGGACGTTAGACGTTAGACGTTGGACTTTGGACTTTGGACGTTGGACGTCGGACGTTAGACGTTAGACGTTGGACGTTGGACTTTGGACTTTTACTTTGGAAGTCGGACGTTAGACGTTAGACGTTGGACTTTGGACGTTGGACGTTAGACGTTCGACAAAAGGATACGGTTTTACGTATCTCACGATACATTTTGATAAACATAATCTCCCTTAATTTTATAACCAACTTATTAATGGAAAGCTATTTCTTTTGGGGCACGAAGTCCTGTTAGTCAGTGGGTGTTTTTTATCAGTAACAATTTGTAAACATGAGAGGTATTCGTCCAAAAATGGATTAAAAGAGTCATTTTGGTTTGCTCCAGGCCTGTCCCACGTAAATAAGAGTCAACTGAAAAAATGTTTTGGCTACCAACAAGCAGAGCGCTTGTAACAAAATGTTGTTTTTAAATCGTTAATATTTTGCGCGTTCACAAATTAAGGAATAATGAAAACAAGACATGACAATGTTGCTTGCTCAGACATATTACTTAAGTTTGGTAACAAATATTTTGAAGCCACATTTTCCATGTTCCCACATACATATATCATAAAAATATAATATTATGGGAAGCGCAAAAAAACGTAATTAAGTTCTAAAAGTATTTTCCTTTTTCTTAAGTAAACATTGTCTTCTGATACGGCTCAAAATTCTTTGACATGCCAATTTGTATTAAATACAGAAAAAAATGACTCCTGAATAATTATAGGAAATATAACAGAACATACATTCGTTTATTCATTCGTTCATTTTTGGAAATTCATCGTTCAATAATTTGGTTTTAGGTCTTCAAAAACTACTGTCTTTGATACTATTGTTTTCTATTGGTCTAATAAGACAATGACGATGTTAAATAATTAATTATTCAATTTAGAAAGATCTAAATCCAATCTTAAGTAATAATAATATCTTACTAGACTATTAACTAATAAGCCACAGACATTTAAGAGTACATTTGGAATACATCGTGCTCAAATCTTATCACACCATTAAAACCATAATAATGAAATATTATGTACCTTGTAAATCATTAGCAATTTTACCAAGGACATTTTTATTAAGTATATATGTATATAAATAGGTTGCTACTTATATTACTTACATTTATCAGGTGATTACGGTCATGTCACAATTTGACAGAAAAAATAAGTTTCGTAGAAGCGTTAATGGTAGTGTTGTGTTCATAGTACAAAGGCAAATTACCTATGCGAATATGTACGTTACCTCTGAAAAAGAAATCAGTATGATATCGATCAGTATAAAAAAACGTCACTTATATATCGATAAATTATATCATCAGTAATTAGTTGTGCCGCTAATCGAACATTTTAAACGTGCCCAACCTAAAAGGCTAAGAGCCTAAAAGTCTATATGGCCTTGAAATTTCGCAGAACCTTTCTGAGATTCTGTCCGAAACCGAAACCGAAGTCCGAAAGTTTTCGCTGGCGCTATAAATATTTGATTTATGCACAATCACATGTCGAAGCTGAGAGCATATAAGTTTGTAAAATTAAATGAAAGTAGATACCGATTTAAATTAATGTATTGCTCCCCATTTGATGCCTAAGGGATGCAGTTCAGCTTTTTAATCAATTATAATCTGTTTCAGAGTTTTGTTCAGAGTATTATAATTATTATAGATAATTAGCTTTTATCCGTGACTTCGTCTGCGTTGAATACTGCCCTTTGCAATAATAGAATCCTAGGAAATTAAAATGCTACCAAAGTCACTATTTCACGCGGATGAAGTCGCGAACAAAAGCTAGTTATACATATAAACCTTCCTCTTGGATCACTCTCTCTATTAAAAAACCGCATTAAAATCCTTTGCGTAGGTTTAAACATCTAAGTATACATGGGGACAGACGGCGGAAAGCGACTTTGTGTTATACTATGTAACGACGCGACGAAAACCGCGTGCAGAAGCTAGTATTCCATTACAGTACTTTCTCTTTCACTGAATCGTAGCGTGAAGGGTTATCCTTCGAGGATTGGTGCAAGTTCAATTGGAAAAGTTATTGCGATAATACGACGCTTTTATATTTCGCGATTGTAACACCCTGAAATAGGCGTTGATGACTTACGGGATTTGATCGTCGCAGGTCACTGACTTTTAGTTGTAATATCACTGAGTTCTACCAAAAATAACTCCTTAGTACATTTCTATTTTGTTGCACTTCTTTGGAATTAGGACACTTATACATATATTTCCAAGTGACGATAGGATGTAAATTACCGCTTGTTTTATAAAGGGATTGATCACTGCGTCCAATCCACAGCTTTATTGTTACTGATATTCGACTTTCTTTTTGGTCAAGTGATCAGTGACATTGACTTCTGGCCCGCAGATAGTCGAATACCAATTTGGTGCGATGAGTTGTCTGGTTAAGACAAAACATGCTAAACTTAATTTAGGGTTAAATTTAATTAAATGAACAACAACAATATATCCTCACGCCAGGTCCCTTACGGGGTAGGCAAAAAAAACAAAAATGAAATAAGAAAAAAATAATTTATCAATTTACTTTATTATTTTATTTAATTAAACGAAACTAAATCAAATTGAGCAAAATATTATATCGTAATAATAACATCGAGAAGTTTCTGTGTTCTATTTTCACATAGCATTAACCAAATATTCGGTGCCATAAAATCTGTAGGTGACACACAGTACCTGTGTACTGTGTACTTATTAACTTAGCGAAACTGTCCGGAGTTGTCGCTTAATATAGATAAAGTCACAAAGACAAATATAAATTACAACAGTTGTGTTGTTATCATTTGTTGCGCGGCACCTCTTTGTAAAGATTATACAATGGAGACATGGAATGAAGAATAATTTTTCTCACTAAATAGTGTAGGAACTGGGCTAAACAGGATAACATTTGCCTCTATAATACGTTAAAGAACTAGAATTTGTCATTACGGTAGGTCAGCCATTTTTAACAGCCAACCAGCTAACCACTAAAACATAAATATTTACAAAACTGATAATATGTACTTTGAAAAACCATAAAGGAACATTCCAACAATACCCTAGGTATTGTTGGAATGTTCTTAAAAATCTGAAACAGGAAGTTGAAAGCGTCAGGAATCTCAGCGATCTTTAACGAACAAGGAGCTTTTGGAGCTTTAAACTAACTATGTTTACTTATACATGTATAATATACTTACGTTTACGATTATCGTTCCAATGTAGGGAAATATGAATGAATATTTTTAAGATTAAAAATAGGATAATAACAGGTAATAAAAAAATTATATACCTTTTTATGAATTTCATAAGAAGTTCGGTGTTCGGTGAACCGAGAACCAAACTGCCGTAAACACTTGTTGAAATAATCCACAAGTTGCCCCCGACCCCTAATTATACAAAAGGTTTATCGATGCGTGGCGAAGTTAAATACAGCTTAGAGTGTACCAAAAACATCTTTGTAGCGCTTAGAAAATGTATTAAGACTGAGAAAATAATAATTACTATTATGCCATCCCGCCAGACTACTAATAAGGGTAGCACAAAGCACCAAGTGCCATATATCTCTGTCCTTAAAAACATACATATTTTTATTACACCCGGATACTATAACAGACGTAATAACTGTGCTCATAACATAAATATTTGCCCTGGATATGAATCAAACAGGCCAGTCAAGTAGGACTTTCACACAATCCATACTAATAAATGCGAAAGTAACTCTGTCTGTCTGTGACGACATCAGTGCCAAACCGCTGAACCGATTGTTATTAAATTTCATATAGAGATACTTAAGGGTCTTGCTGTGAATATGAACTACTTTTTTCCCATTTTTTTTTTTAAATTTTACCAGGACTTTCATTGTTTCACGAAAATGTCACAACTTTGATACAAAAAACTTTGTGACACACTGAGCCGCGGGCAAAGCTACTTTTAAATATAAATCAATTAAGTTTATTTAACACTAACTATTCGTGTTGTCTGTATATTGAATATTGTAACTATTTTCAGCGTGCAATGCGCCTTGGCCACCCTAAATACAATCGTAACGCTAAATCCCTACTTTATTTCGAAAACCGAGTTAAAGCCCACTACTTACAACTCGAACTTGATTTCTTCCCTTCAAATTATCCTATCCTTACGTCACACTAGAAAATTGCATACACATTTTGTTTTTTGTTTCGATAAATTGTTACGTGCACTTTGCATGTTTTTATAATGTGTTCTAAGCTCGGCTGCATGGTGCCGTGCATGCAAAAAAATCGTTAGTTCGCTCAAATCTACATACCTATACGAGAAAAACGCATATCTACGAGTATATAAAATGAAAACGGTTTTTCTCTGTTACTGCGGCAAATAAAAACAATTAAGCGCATCAGCAAAGCACTTCGTTCATTCGATGTGGAATCGCTTAATAATGGTTATAAAATATATATCTATTCCGTGCAACTTTGCTATCTTTTTTTCTATTTTCATTAACATTCAGATCTCACCGATAAAAACAAAATGTGTCGGCTTACAGAAATATGTTCGTTTTATCATTTCAAATAGAATTGCACCCTTTTGATTTCGTATTGCATTTATAAAGAAAGTCGTTAAAAGTTATGGGTAGTATTCTTTATTGTCTATGAAATAAAATTTATTTCAATAACATTTTTTTATTTATTTCGATTTGTTTGTTAAAAAAAAGTGGCTGGGTCTAATCAGTCATGTAATATTTAAATATAAAGCACAGGACTAAGTAAATAAAAGCTTAAATAAAAATGTTGAACTGTTAACCTATGACGATACATCTTACAAGTAATAATAGTTTTACATAATTTTTAATGTGATTTTTCTTTTTACGCAAAAAATCCTGAACATTAGTTAGAACACAATAAATGCCATTGTTTACTGATCAGATCTGACATTTACTAGTTAATAAACGAAAAGAAGCCATTTCGTGCCATTAATCGCCGTAATTTAGAAGCGACCTTTACGAGCTCATAAGAGGAATTATGGCGGGCAGAGCACGAATTATAACACTAAATTATTCTGTTTATGCCAAAGGATTATGCGGTATCAGGAGCTCTGCAGATTACTCAATATGCTATGAAGTAAACAAATGTCACGTAAATGTTTACTCCAATTAATGGTTACTACTGCTATATATGTATATATAAAACTAATATAATTTAATATTATATATAAAACAAACGGTTATTCCTATATTTACGAAAACTATTTTTATCTATACAAATAAAAAAAAATGGAGTGTCTGTTTGTATTACTAAAATAACCGCTTTTTACTAAATGCATATGTATACATACCAAAATAATATTTTTTACAATTTTTGTCTGTCTGTCTGTCTATCTGTTTGTTCCTGCTAATCTCTGGAACGGCTGGACTAATTTTTACCTGACTTTTACTGGCAGAT
>DWUN01001816.1:0-15434 GCA_018249975.1 Passova gellias | reverse complement strand
TCATTACATAGTATAAAACAAAGTCGCTTTCTCTGTCATTGTCTGTCATGTCCACTTGTTCCCTTAAATCTTTAAAAGTACGCAACGGATTTTGATGCGGTTTTTTTTATTGAATAGAGTAATTTAAGAGGAAGGTTTGTATGTATAATAACGTCCATTATATTGAAGAGAAATACTGTTATAATGTATATGGCAGAACAACGTTTGCCGGGTCAGCTAGTATTTTATAAATGGATATGTTTAACAATGGAATTGAAATTCACTATTGCGTTTTTTTTGTAGGGAACAATACCATAAATAACTATAATATCATAAGTTAAGTTTGCGAAAAATTTGCTCTCTTCGTTATTTTATTAGGCTAATTTGACTTTACGGCATCTATGCTGGTACATATATAAAATTGAAGGGATTGTTTACTTGAACTCGCTTATCTTTGGAGCCGCCATTTAGATTTGAAACAAAGCCTACAGAATATTAAAACTTTTGGAATTTTGTAGCCTATTTATTAAGGTTTATGTATAACATTTAAGACCCTTACAAGTGAGGAAATAGGGGTTAAAATTATATTAATGATAACCGAGCAGGTACCTACTATTTCATACCGATCTCTACTCTTGTCTCTACTCTTTCATACCGATTTTTTAAAAATGTGAAACATTGAATTTTTAAACAAAGATTAATAACTCAATAAGGTCGAACTTATCAACCTTACGTGCATTAAAAGATGATAGAATCTCATCAAATCCTTAAACATAAATACATATCTAGGTGCACGGCAGTACGCCAGGCTCAATTTCCAGTCTTATGCACGCAGTATCGTCGGTATGTCACCGTTACCTGGGTGAAATAGTGGTTTCATTGAATGCCGACATTTTAATCAACTAAATCAAAGTTTAAGGGCACGAGTAAATATAAAATGCTAATAACTGCACATTTTTTACTTTAAACGCACTGAAACAGGGAAGAGGAGGGGGGGGGGGAGTTAGTATACTTTATACTGGTACTCAATATTTTATTCTATTCATAGAAGTTTAAAAAAGTTCCCCAAAATACGAAATCCCACAAAACACGCTTTGTAAAATAAGGGTCAAGTTCTTACTGAAAATATCTCAGCTTCTTCGAGTATCGAGGTCTAAAATTAGGACTAGTTCTGTCCACAATTTTATTCTCATTTAATAACATACCCAACACACCCTTCTTGTCTCTAGGATACTTAGATGAGTTAGTACCTATCAAGTACGTGTGTTGAATTAAAAGTTCAATGAATTGTTTGTATTCCACTTTCTTTGGTCCTAGCTTTGTTGTTCCACTTTTTATAAACTTCACAAGTTTCTTTATTAATACAACCAGTAAGATCAGTAACTAAATAATTTATAAGCAATAAGCATATAAAAATATGTGTGAACTCAATGTGACAATTCCTAGACGATTTCTAAGAAAATGGGTCTCAGTTAGTTTCTGTCCGAAATAATATTAAAAATGTAATTTGTATGGAACGCTTGCGACAACGTTCTCTTCGACCTTGCTACGGATCATCATTCGCGTAGCGTGTCGTAGTTGCGTAGCAGCAAAACTCGTCTTATACATTTACATCATAATATCTATTATACATAAGCATGTACAGACTAAGTAGTTTGCGACATCCTTTTGTCATTTTTTCCGTATACTTATATATTATGAAAAATATAGATAGGCTAATGTAAACTACGCTTTTTAAATATGACGAATCTTACTAATTTTAATTAATCTTACTAGTATTGAAATTTAATTAATCTTACTAATTTTGAAATAATAAAGAATAACAATAAAAAATAAATAAATAAAATAAATTTCAGTCTTTAACACTTCCTTATTTCTTAAAATGTCATCCAAGTGCCTTCTCATCTTCCCTGTATTACTTACTAGCTGACCTGGCAAACGTTGTTCTGCCATATACATTATTTTATACTGCTGCTTCTCTCCTATTCATCTTAGCGTGATGTTATATAGCCTAGAGCCTTCCTCGAGAAATGAGCTATCGAACACTGAAAGAATTTTTCAAATCGGACCAATACTTCCTGAGATTAGCGCGTTCAAACAACCAAACAACCAAACAATCAAACAAACTTCAGCTTTATATTATTAGTATAGATTCGCAATAAATTGCAATAAGACGCCGCATAACGCAATATGCCAAAAATTATTAAGATGTGTAATGTCTTATTTCTTTTTCTTTTAGATTACATTATGTAAGTGAAAAAGTAAAATGATTCACGTATATTTAGCTTGGTAGGCCAATATCTATAAGCTCACCGCTCGTTATACACACACACATACTATACACTGAATGGTACAAATTTCTTTCTAATTTTATACAACATTAATTCGAAATTATTCGTATTATAATCCTATAATAATGTCGTCTTAAAATAGTAGAAATAAGTCTTATAAATGTTGTAATAAATAAAGGCCTTAGCCGTAACGGTCGCTGTGACGTCCTTGTCGGCATTTTCACTAGCTGCAATCAGCTACTTTAATGATTGTTATAAAGGCTTACTCGATTTGCGGTTAAGTCAGTACAGTTCCTGAATTCAAACCAAAAGCTTGGAATCAAATATAATAACAAAATGAGGACGCTAGTCGCCCTGGTTGCTTTAGGATGCATTTTAGTCGTTTGTTCTGGCCGCGAGATCGGCCAGAAAGAAACCGACCTAGTAGCAGCGGCGACGCAAAGTAAAGGCCATCACCACGAAGAAGGTGGCGGCAAGGAACATCATGCACATCACCATCACGATCACGAGGAGAAGGGTCACAAAGGACACAAGGGACATCATCATCATCATAAGGGGGAGCATAGTGATCATCATAAACACCATCACGAAGGTCATCATCATGAACATGGCGGCGGTCACAAGAAACATCATGACGAGCATGATCACAAAGGTCATCATCATGAACACGGACATCACCACAAGGGTGGCAAGCATCATCACAAGAAGCATCACGACAAAGGAGAGGAGACTGAAGGCTACCACAAGAAATATCACAAGGACGAATATCACAAGGATCACCACTTCTATGATGACCACCACAAGGAAGGGAAACACCATAAGGAAGGCCATCATCATGGACATCATGAAGACCACGGCGGCCACCATAAGAAGGGTGGACATCATCATTCCGGTCACCATGAACATCATCACGGAAAGAAGGGTCACCATGATAAGCATCATCATGATGAAGATCACAAAGGTCACAAGGGACATCATGGCCACGAGGAGCACCACCATCACCACCACGATCACGGCAAGAAGGGAGGCCACGAAGATCACAAGCACTGGGGATTCCATCATGGCAAGCATTAACATCAATGTTGTTAAGATATTTGTTATTTTTTTTTGCCAGAAAACCTCTTTGTAAATAAACATTTTACGTTTAAGTTACATTTGTTTTATTACTTTAAATTTCTATAATCACTGTTAACTAAACGACGATTATTTAAATAAATTGAAAAAATTACAGATTTAAATATGCCAATGATTAAAACGTAAACTGTATTAGGCCGCGTGACGGAAATAATCGTAATAAACCGTAAAAAGATGTCGTCACAGTAGTCGACATAATCATTCGCCCAGAAATCTGCGGCAACATGATTGCCAAAGATCACGTTGTAATCGACAACAGATGAAAGTATTGTTATCTATAAATTCAATGTTCGGAAACATTTATATCAGAGCGACTTCACCTCTCTGTTCGACAACGCCTCATAAGTAAGTATTAATTTTTACTTAGATGTTCTATTTTTTTAAATGAAATAGTAATCTTATTTCGTTTTATTGTAATTGCGTTTCAGAACATGAGGCGAATATTCTCAGTAGTGCTACTGGCATGGGTGCATGTTTTGATAACGGCAAGAAATGTAGGCGAACTGGAAAATGACCATAACAAAATGCTCAGTGAAATTTCATTACCTTCCGGTGTAGATCTGAAGCCTGCAGCTAGCAAAAAGACCGACCAGGTTTCTCAAGGAACGGAACAAAAAAAATCGCAGGACAGCAAACAAGAAGCCGGCGGCGGACATGAACATCATGAACATCACCATAAAGAACACGAGGAAAAGGGTGACAAAGGATACAAATCACATCATCATCACGACAAAGGTGACCATGGCCACCATGAAAAGCACCATCACGAAGGACATCACGATGAACATGGGGGCCATAAGAAAAAACACCACGACGAACATGATCATCACGGTGAACACCATGAAGCCGCACATGGTCACAAAGGTGGAAAATTCGGCCACAAAAAGGGCCATAAAAAAGGTTCCAAGACCACGGGTTTCCATCATAAGTCACACAAAGACGAATATCACAAAGAGCACAAGTTTTACGACGATTTCCACAAAGGCGGACACCATCACAAGCACGGAGACTTCCATGGACATCACGATAAAAAAGAAGGTCACCACAAGAAAGGCGGCCATCATGAAAAGGGTCACCATGAAAAACATCATGGCAAGAAAGGACAACACGACAAAGGACACTACGACGAGGACCACAAAGGGCATAAAGGGCATCATGGACATGAGGAACACCACGCTCATCACCATGACCATGGCAAAAAAGAAGGTCACACTGGAGGAAAAGAGCATGGCTACAGTCACGGAAAGAAAGCTTAAACCAGATTCAGTCACAAATATTCTGTTGTATAGTAGTTACAGCTATGTCTTTTTGTATCAAATTATTTTTATATCATTTATACCATCCAGCTTTTGTTAAAAAAACATTTGAAAATCCATAAAAAATAACTCTTAATGCTTAAACTTTTTCAACTTGTTATACAAATTATGTTAAAGAAAATTAAAAAAAAAGAAAGGGTGAATAGTCAGAAAATAGGCTGTGATCTTGTTAAAATCTAATTTTCTATGAATTAAAAAATATTTATACAAAAATGTAAAATGTTGTCTTATTATGTTCTAGACCTCCTCTACTAATAATAATAATGATAGCCATAGATGCATCAATCATAATAAGATGCTGCTAATGAAAAATGTAAAAACCAGTTTATATAAAGAGTTTATTGAATATTAAATGTTTGAAATTTATAAGAGAGTCATTAGTGGAGCCAGATGGTCAAACTCTATCTTTTCAGTAATATTTTTAGTTTTGATATTTTCATCTTGATTTGCAATGAAAATCAAATCACCATCATCCCTCCAACCATATTTCTTCACCCAATAATTCAAAGTAACATCTGAAATAGTAAAAAATTGTAAACATATATACTTAAAAATGCTTCCGAAGGGATTTTCACATTACATATTTACATGCAAAAGATGAAAGATCATACTTAAAAGCAATGCAATTGCAAATGCAAAGGCTACCATAATCATCATTAATAATTTTATTATCATTAGCAATTGTTGAAAGCATTTTTTTATACAGCTTTTAAAGAAAAATGATTACCATCAATGCCTCCCAGTAAGTTGGCAAGATTATTCTTGTCAATTGTCTGGAATGTGATTCCAACTACATGGCACACAAACTTCCTGATGGAATCATGGAAACTACTAATTCTGTTGCATAGCTCTGGCATTTGATGCACCCTGTTCCAGAACTGAGCAAAGTCACATTGCTCTAAAATATCAGCCAGGTATTTAATTTGAGAAATTGTTTCATTTTCAACCTAAAAAATAAAGTTTTTACATCAATCAAGTCTAAAGGTAGCTACCTCTTAGCAAGATTGTAATATTTTTAATATTATCGAGAGAAAAATCAGACCCCCATAAAATATCTTATCAATAAAAAATAGTAGCATACAATAGCTTTCTCACAAATGGTATGCAGATCAATTCTTACCACAGACTCCAGTAGCAGACATTTACATAATGTAAAATCAGTGTGAGGAAAGTTTGTTAACGCTTTCAAAAGAATCTGACATGTAATGTCTGGATTGAATTTCTCTGGATTGAATTGGTAGAGTTTCAACACAGCTAAATTGGCTTCCAAGTCGTAGGCATTTTCTCTGGATTGCATTTCCACATATCGCTCCAAAGTCTCAAGGTTAGCTGGATTATATCTGCAAAGAATAACCACTTTTTAGTCGTACATTGCATGTGCAGAATTGGCGTCATAATTATTTCACAAGTATAATATCAATACATATATATAAGATTGGTTAGCAGCAGAAAAGATTAAAGTGCAAAGAAAAGAAAATTATACCGGGGGTTAGCCTCTTCATGTTGAGAATCCAATGTATAAGTGTTGCGAATGTTGTTTATAGGCGTTGATGAAACTCAAAGACAAACCACTGTATGATTTAATTCAATAATTTGCATGCACTTAAAAATCACATTTAGATAATACGGTTGATACAAGTATAATATAAGTATAGAATATGTGGCTAAAAAGTTGTTAGATTTAGATACTATTAACCAATTTAGGTTAATATATCATTAACCATACCTTTCAATGCTCTTCAAAATGTTAGCGACAGTCTGTCTCATTGTTTCAGCCATTTTATATATATCAACAAAATGTAATTCTTTAATATTATAACCAATTTTTCACAAAACTATCATGCCACAGCAGCCACAGCAGTGGAAAATGGAAATAGATAATCTATCAAATTGTATGAATGAAGCAGGAAAACGTCACAGCTTGACAGATAATACACCAAAATGTTTATTACCGACAAAATGCTCAAATACTGGGATTCCACCAAAATACTAAAATTTGTAATGTCAATTAACTAATTAATGTCGATCGTGACTTGATACTAATTTTTTTCTTACGAATAAATTTATTGTATAATTAATGTTATCATCATCCTCATAATATCACGCCAGGTCCCTAACGGGGTAGGCAGAAAGCACCGAGTGCACAATACCTCTGTCCTTGCAAACCTGACGCGTTTCGTTTACATTCATCACCTTCTTCATGCATACACGCCAGTTTCGGAGACTTGACTCCTCCGTCAACCAGTATCCGACCTATTTGGTCGAGATTGGACAGTCTAAGTCTCCCTCTACGACTACATACATCGACACTCGCATTGTACATCTGTTTTGTTATTCTTTGGTCATCCATTTATTTTTAATGCTTTCAAAAAATTTAGTAGGTACTTATTTGATATTTTGGGTTGCTTCTAGCTTTGCACATTTTACTTCACAGACAACTGTAAATTTAGAGTAAACAATTTACGAAACCCTTAAATCAGTTTGATAAATTATTGATACTATGATAGAATTATAGAACAGTTATAATAAGAGGCTACGATACTGAAAGTTTTGCACTGAATCTGAACCCTAAAGTTGTTAAGCATCTATGTAAGCATAAAACAAATGTGTTTCAAAACGAGCCTAACACATGAACAACACAAATAACACAACAAAAAATTTATTTTGACATATACTCAAACCAGCAATCAATCCAGGGATCTGATGCGGTAATTGTTGCACTACTTATATTGTGAGTAGCAGACTTATTATAGTATGGTACTGTCCAGTTTTCCTGTATGCACATTTCTAGGTTTATAAATTGAACCAAAAATATAAAATTAACTTTTATTACAAACACAACTTCGCATCTTATACAAAAAATAACATACTTATTAAACTACATTTTACATCTTACAAATAACTTAGAGACAGAATAAAAAATCATTGTTTTTTAAAACTTTTCAATATGGGATATATATTGTCAAAGGCTTCATATATTTCTTCACGCACTTTAGCTCCAGTTAAAACTACTTTGCCAGATACAAATATCAATAACACAATTCTAGGCTTCACCATTCTATAAATAAGTCCAGGAAATAGTTCAGGTTCATAAGAACTAAACTGACAATGGGTTAAAACTAGCCCTTCGAGGCGAATTGGAAATTTAACATCACAACTGCCAACCATGTTCTGAATTTTGAAGTCTAAAAATTTTGCCTGCAATAAAAAAAATATTTTACATTACACATATACATATATTAACAACGAACAACCTTTAACTTATCACCAACCATAAATCCTAGTTTCTGAATAATTCTTGCATATTTCCTAGCTGCTAATCGTGAATCTTCTTCACTCTTTGCACCGGTACAAACCATTTTTCCTGATGAAAATATAAGTGCAGTTGTCCTTGGCTCCCTTATTCTCATAATTACAGCAGCAAATCTCTTTGGATTGTACTCTGCATTCCGAGCATGCAGGGCTATTTTCTTCAAATCCAGTTTACATCCAAGATTAACTGTAGATACAATATTTCTGAAAATAAAATATAAAAGCAAATAAAGAACATGGGTCAACTGTAAAAACTTATTTGGACCAATATTTTTTCGTTCAAGTAAGTATTTAAAAAAATTTTTGTTATGAGAATTGTTTAACACCCTTAATATTTATATTCTAAGAACATTAAATAATCAACTCACTGTAATTGTGGTAGTATTCCTGGATCAGCCGAATGAGGAGTCATGGGGGTCATGGGTGCTGGACTGGCTTGACACATCATCTGCTGGCTGGCTAGACTGGAGCTTGTTATCAGTGGAGACATCATATTTTGCTGGAATATGTAATAACACAACATGAAGTACCAGTCATAAATCATGTAATCTACTCGTATATATCTAATATTGTAATAAGAATTGCGCTGATTATTTAATATCTAGGCCTAAATCCAATAGTCCCTGCAGCTCGGAACCACAATACAGCAATGGTATCTTCTGCCTGTCCTGAGAGACCACTTAAAGGAGGCTTCCGAGGTTACTGGCAGCCTGAGTGGTAGCTCTGGGCATCCGGTCACGATGATGATGATGATGATGATGGCAATAACGATGATGAACCAGATAAGGGTGTGGTGGTGGGAGAACCTGGAGTACTCTAACTATAGCGAGGAAGACCACTGTCTTGTATGTGATTCCATGTCATGTACTTAGTGCGGTTAGAATCCCACATTGCCCAGTGTCTCTCCCAAGGCACAGCAGCCCCTATTCAAGGTTTCCCGCAACCAAATAAATAAGGATTAAAATCACTTATATCCCTGGGCTTGAGCCCAGCAATATTTCCACAATTAGAAAACTATACCAACACTAAAAATTATAGCAACCACAGCATTTTATGTGGAATTATTATTTGTGTGTTTTATACAAAAAATTAGGACACTGGACTCCAATGTTCAAATTAGTATAAAATTTCAGATTCATTCTGACATTTAGAATCCATTTTAACCCCTGTTGAATTTATCATTCCCGATTTACATTCAGTTTAAATTTATTGAATATAAAATAGTACAGAATATTATTGGACTTATCCAAAATGGAGTTTTATTGAATTAAATCAACTGTGGTCTTTTTCTGGATTAATTATCATCATTTCATTCTACGGTACAGATGCATTTCAACACAGTATTTGATGGCCTTCTTAGAATCTAAGAAGCAGCTTTTTTGGTTTAGTATACAATTCATATTATTGTAGAACCATCAGAACGTATAACAATATTGAGGCGGAAAAGTAATAAAGAAATACCGGAGTTTGTGGCTGCATCATTTGTTGGGGTGTTGCATAACTAGCGGTAGGTGCATATGTGTGAATGGTTCTTTGAGGAGTGCCCATGAGTCCAAATCCAACTAGAGGTGAAGAACCTAAGGCTGTCAACGAATGTTGTTGTTGTTGCTGCTGCTGTTGTTGTTGCTGTTGCTGCTGTTGCTGTTGCTGCTGCTGTTGCTGCATTGCATTTGGTAATATTTGTTGATCCTCTTCAGGTTGATGTACAGGAGTACTTATTCCCGGTATGTTATACGGACTTGGAAGCATTTGATCCATTATTGCTATTTTATCTATAACTTGTTTGTAAAAGAACTGTCTATATAATCTCTTTAATTTAAATCTCTATAAAATATAATTTATCTTACAAACTTGCAGACACCTAAATTAAAAACAAAACCTGTGGAAAAAGGCAACAACTCTAACCACCGCTTGTCAAGTTGTCAAAATAAATGTCCTATTGACAATTTGGAGGGAGTCACACTGCTTAGTGTTGACATTTTATTGAAATTGAGTTACGCTCTCTGTATTTTGTATCCGAAATCATGACTTAATTAAATTACATCGATATAATTTAATATTTCCTGAAAATTTAATATTAAAAACACAAATATGGTGCATGCGTTTTTTTACGTCTCAATTATGCGTTATATTTTATCTTTAAGCCCGTAACCATTTCAAGGAAGTGTTTTATATCCACCACACTATATTCTTGTTTCTAGTTTGTAATCCTACTAGTCTCTCTCGACAATAAAAACAAACTACAAAATAATAATTTATACATAGAGCAGTCAATTAAAGTAATTTGAAACATTTTGTATACAATAGTAAAATTTATTTTATCATTTTATGTACTAACTTATACGGATTGCTTATTTTCTAAACTACCTTATTTGTACAAGTTTAGATTGTTTTTCATATGAAGTAAAATACAAGCTACTATTCGATCCTTATTTGTCAAAATGTCAATAGCAAGTGATTACTGTTACTGATTATATACAATGTATAGCAATTAGCAACCTTTCTACTTTACTAATAATTAAATTCTGTCGATTCTCTTCTCGTTACTCATGAGACAGTGATAATTCAGTGATTATATTATACCTAAACCTAAAATAAAACACGTAAAATTAATAATTAGTCGATAGAATAAGATATATTGTACTCTTTGACCATATTATTTCTACTTTAAATAGAAAATCAATGTTTAATTTATAATATCAGTATAAATGCTTTGTATGACGACTGTACAATATTGTTGTATACTTTATTAAAAATGAAAACTGAGACAGAAAAAGAGGCCGGCTCTTACATTCTTCGAAATTATGGATCTTTCTTTAAAAGACAGTACCAAGATTTTTTGACACTCTCTGGGCACAAACATGGTCAAATGTTAGAAGAAAATAAAACATTCATGCCTATACAAGTTGAAATGACTCCTTGCGAAACAACTTTAGTAACGGCACTTGTGGCTTCTGATAACACCATAATGACAAAAGTTTTAGGTGTATTGTCATCCTTATGTGTAGAAGTTAATAGATTGAAGATAGAAGCGTTTGAAAGGTTTGTTAGATTTTAAATTCTTTCAGTCACACCAATTTCCCACAGTGGTTACAAAGAAAAGGGATTTCCACTGGTTATGTTTCTACTGAACTCATGTCACCCAGGCTATTTAGACCAATTTGTTGGATTTACTCTGGTAACATTTAGTTTCAATTGCTTAAACCACTTTGGGTCCTAGTCTGAACCTCATGAGTCTATATCAAATGAACTATTACAATATTATTACTGGAACTACTTTATTATCTATTTAAGTATCTAATGGTAACAATTAGTTTGTGTGGGCTAACCCTTAATCAAATGTTTCAGGCATTTCCTATTTTTATCATTATATGATGATTACACAGAAAGTAATATTTCTTCGCAAATGGAATCAATATGTTTGCTGAGTGCATTCACTACTCGCTGCAATAATATACTACTAAATCTCTGCTCCCAAGTGTTTGCTGTAGTCAGTGAGGGAGTAATTAATCTAAGTAAGTAACATGTACACCTATACTGTTCATAAAGCTTGCTCTAATTCCATATTTTGTTACTCATTATCAGCAAAGGATTGCTACCACACTAACACAACTGTTTATCCACCCTTCTGTTGTGATCTAAGCACACACCACATTAGCCAATAAATAAATTCATACAACAAAACGAGTTTTACCATATTGATATATTTCTACTTGCTAGCATTTAGTCTCTAGATCAATCGGTACCTGACTTACTATTCAAGTCTGCTAATGCTTGCTCAAATTTAGATAAGCCAAGCAAAGCCATTAAAATAAGACACCATTGAATTAAATATGAAAGAATTTGTAAGACACCATGTATGATATGTATGTAAATAAATAACTAAATATGTTATTCAAATTTATATTTTCTTTAATGCAATCAGTCCATACCTCTACCGTTCTTATTTCTCAATAACATTTTTTTGTTTGTATGTATTCATATTTGTATTTTACCCAGACTAATATTACAAATATGTAAGTAATTTTATCTGTTTTTTACTTTTACATGTTTGAATCCTATGGCTTATTATGATAAAATATGATATAGGGATGGCTTGAAGTCTGGTGATGACATAGGCTAGCTTTCATCAAAAATGATATGTATATTTCAATGTTTATAATAATGACAAAAATCTATTGAAGTGTATTTTGTCTTAATACGTTCGCTGCGTTATCGGGTCTATTATATCCGATGCTCAACTTTCCTCCGGTGCGAGGCAAAAATTACTGTTCCAACCGCTGGTGGAAAACAAGTTGTGCTTCGGGTCTAATAGACCTCATGCCACACCCACTGAAAGTCATCAAATTTGACTATGACTAACACAGTAAGCATTTTAAAAATTTAAATAAGGACCTATTTTATCTGTTATTCATTTTCAGATGGAATTCAGTGGCATTATATAATCAACAACATTGGGGAAACATTTACAATATTAATATTATTAGAACAACTGATAGCAAACACTTCATTAACATCAAATTGGAATAAGTATACCAAAACTGTGAAATCTTTCAATGCGCCAGAAAGTCTTCATTTATATGATGCTAAGTTAAAAGCAATATCAGGAGCATTAGATGCTATAACACAGAAACTTATGAAGGACGACATAGTACAAAACAGCCTTCATACACTATTAAATGTGAGAAAAGAAGATTTGCCAGGGAAAAATATTTCGATCATTTCTTCTGAATTTACAAATTATGTAAAACATGCTATATCAAATCTTGATAAACTTGTCCAGGACCGGACTAATTTAAAAAATATGTACAAATGTATTAAAATCAATGCTTTATATGTATTTTGTTCCCATATTTTTGGGAGTAATGATAAAAAAATCTTTAAGTCACTGATTGAATTAAATACTAAGGTGAGTGTTAATGTTGTCACTTAACTAAACAGTTGTTACATTGTAATATTCTTTCCCTAATTGTATTATTTTGAATTACAGGCACACAGTATTCCTTTGATAGGAACTGTGATTTGGTTTCCAGAGCAATTCCTTCAAAGACATATACCATCTCAATGTGCTACTTATGCAAAATTATCTCAAACTATGCTGAGAACAAGGCAAGCATACATGAGCAGTAAAAAATCTTCATTAAACAGAGATATAATTAATCTACAAAGTATATGCTCTACTTGGGTATTAGATGTTGAGGAAATATTTTCTTCTAACAATAAACTTAGTGCAGCAGAAATGAGTCGTCATGCCAAAACTCTCTTTGATGGCCTAGATCTTGCTTCAAGTATAAATTATTCAATCTTAACATTTATAAATTTACATCTTGCTTTGGGTGTGCCACTGTCCAAAAGTATGATACTATCAATATTCGATATAATCGACATGCTCAAGTCTCTAAGAAATGCAGTAAGCCGAAATTATGATCAGATAATTAGTTCGACTACCATGATAACACAGCATTTGATATTTCAAGCAGCATCATCCATATTGGAAGTTAGAAGAACATTAATGAGTGATAAGAAATATGCAAATAAAAGACTAGATGAACTAACATGTATTGTGATAGCAGAACAAGCTATAAAAGGAACAGCAACCATTGAACGTAACATCGCAGCCAATGTGGCTTTAAGTTTTGTTCCGGAAACTACTTATTTAGAGGACAGTTACAGTAAACTTGGAACATTACTAGAAAAAGTTCAAACTTTATCAAATTTCACGAAAAACATGGAACAATATTGCAACTGCGCCTGGATGTTATGGCATCAAAATATATTTCCCATTTATTTTGAACAGAATTTCAGTAATCATATAAACGCTGTAAAAATAAAATGTTTCTTAATGGTTTTGGAAGATTGTGCCATAGTCTTACATACAACAGACAAGCAATTTGGAAAAGATAAGTCCTCCGAATTTATTAACAAGGTAAAAAATATGCTTCAGAATAATGTATTAAACGATATAAGTCAAAACATAGAGACAAATTTACGTTTGCATATTCACTCTCACTTACAACTAGATGTGATAAATCCGCTAGCGTTCAATATGATAAAAAAAATATTACTAGCCGTTGATGTTATGAAAATTCACAGTATATACATGTCGGTTGTACCATCTGTTGAACACTATTTATCTAAAACTTACTATAATCTAACTACGGTTGTATTATCGGATTGGAAAACATACGGGGAAATGCGTCAAATGGCAAAATTAAAATTTAATCTATCTACAATCCAAGATAACTTGCCTACACAAACCTTAGAACAAGGTTTGGACGTTCTTGAAATCATGCGCAATATTCACGTATTTGTAGCCAAGTATCAATATAATCTAAATAACCAGATTTTTATAGAAAAGAGCAGTAATAATAAGCATTTGAAGACCATAAATATACGGCACATAGCTAATTCTATTAGAACTCATGGAACAGGAGTGATGAACACTACAGTTAATTTTACATACCAGTTTTTAAAAAATAAATTTTACACCTTTTCACAATTTATGTACGATGAGCAGATTAAGTCAAGATTGATTAAAGATATGCGGAACTTCAAAGAAAACGCCAGTGCGCACGGAAATATGTACTCGTACAAAAATTCTGAAAAGTTTAACAAAGGCATAAAAGTTTTAGGTTTGGCTGACGATGGCCAAAGTTATCTGGACTTATTTAGGGATTTGATAACTCAAATTGGAAACGCAATGGGATATGTGCGAATGATACGGTCTGGTGGACGACATTGCTGTGCTGATGCAACAGCATTTTTGCCAAATCTTGCAATAAAACAAATGAAACAATCGAGTGAAGAGTACAATTTAGGAAGCATAGTAATTGAATCCGCTGAAAATTTTGATGATAATATTAATGGGCTCATTTCGAATTTCATTCAAGGAACAGAATATTTCAAACTTCTTGTAGATGTATTTGCACCAGTTTTCCGCAACCCAAAAAATGTTCATCTAAAAAATTTTTTTATTATTGTCCCACCTTTGACTTTGAACTTTGTGGAACATATGATATTATCTAAGGATAAAATGTATAAAAAGAACAAAGTCGGCGCTTCATTTACAGATGATGGTTTTGCTATGGGAATAGCTTACATATTGAAACTATTAGATCAGGTCAGTGTCATCTAAATTCTCTACAGTATTATTGTGTCAATCAAATTGCAGATCCTACAGTTTTGCTTGTTAACGAACCCATTTACATAAATGGATTCGTTAACAACAAGAGCTAATTTGTGCGAAGCAGAAAATGGCCACCACTTACGGGATATCATTCTTAATAACTAATCTAAAAATATTCCCCATAAATTTACTGTATTTTAAAAACAAAAAATTAAAAAAATATGTCTTAAATAAAAAGTTATAAGGAATTCACACCACTTCGGTCTTTCTGGGCCA
>DWUN01001815.1:0-15439 GCA_018249975.1 Passova gellias | reverse complement strand
GTGGATTTAAATATATATTCATGTTAAAAATATTTTTCTATTTAAATTATATAATTTAATAATATTAACGTTATTATATATTTGCAAAAATTTTGGCGGCACACTTTTGAAATTTGGCGGCACACAAAAGTGCCGCGGCACAGTGGTTGAGAATCACTGGTCTAGACTATAATAAAATAATCATGAAGCCATTATGAGACTCAATATGCTTGCAATCTGCAGTACAAATAAATTTTTACGTTGTGGAATATATTACGATGTCTATATATTTATTAGAAATATGCTAAAATTAATTTAATAGAAATATTTTTCCTAAATAGAGAAATAGTAATATGTATTATGCTTAATTTTTCCAATATGACACGCACATTAACAAAAACCGTCTATGTGAGCATATATAAAGGTACGTATTATATTAATTAATAAAGCGTAATAGCCTTTCCGTTACAGTTTCGCAATGATATCCGTTACCAAAGCATGAATTTATCTTTTCGAAATGCGTCGTGAGAGTTGTGAATCAAAATTATCAATAAGAGAACTAACATTGCAGAGAATTAACATTAACATGAAAACAAAAACCTTATGAAATTTACGCTAAAAACGCCCTTCGCTCAATAAAATAAGAAATAGGAATATTGTGATTAAACAAATAAATAAGCAAAATAGTACTTTGATAATTGGCTGCGAGCATTTTGATGTTCAACTTTTCGTTACATATTGCTACAGAAAGGCATAAGGGTATGTATTTAAAAACTTCAATTTATGTTGTATTTTGGTATATATTGGTATATGATAAGTACACCTACATTAAGTTATTAAAAATAGCATGATAATGTCATTGACCCTTAAGTGTGTCCGATCTGTCTGTTACAATGGAGCTCGGCATCTGTTGTCTACCGGCAATGAAAGCTACCGGCAATTAAAATCTGGAAGCCAGTAGCGTGAGCTGATGTGAAAGTTGGTCGATAAGATGTTGTCAACCAATCCGTTCACGTCATCTTGATGTGTTAATATTTACCTGTATCTAGTCTGCGTTTACACATCTAAGGTCTGTTAGTAACCGTAAAATACTAGTTAAGATACAGTTATCTTATTATTTATAGGATTAAATCGGAATAGTTTTGTATTTTTTTTAATAGTGTCAGGGTGCTTTTCATGGACAACAGGCTTCAGCTTATTTCATCATACAAAAAAGCAACGACATGTTTTTTTTGCAAAAATTAAGGCCATAGTTAACCACGTTCCCCAAGACCGTTTTAGCATTTTTCACAAACCTTAGAAAACTTTATGTTGAACTATATTTAAAACGAACGATATTTAATTCTGAAAAAATCAATATACATATTTACCTAACAAAAAATATTGCAAGTGGGAGGAAATTAGATATATCAGTGTAGTATCAAAAAAAATTGAATCCTTAGCGCCTATCTTAGATTCGTATCCATAAAACATATTAAGATACTATGCTTGTAAGCATCTGAAATACTATCAAGAATTATTATAAAGCGCAGAATAGCATTTTAGAATATTGTATTTCATGCACACAAATACTTTGGTCTGTTTCAGCGGGCTTACGTTTCTATGCAGGGTAACGATTGTAATTGGATATCAGTTGTGGTTCTTGGCCAACTATTTTGAAATACTAGCTGCCAGGTAACTAGGTAGCTGGGTATGCCGTGTACTCATTAAGTACTCGTTGTACACAATTATTCTACTCAACTGTTCTGCTGATAACGTTAAGAAGAAAATTGCTATCGATCTACGGATACCGGGGATCTATAACGATTTCTTTGCTAGTCCTCTCTCTTCGATGCTGACCTAAATTATTATTTAAAAACTCTCACTCAGCCAATGGAAGGATCATCGAAAACCTTTGAATATTTGAAACAGGTGGGTAAAAAAAAATACAGACAAATTGAGTACCTCCTCCTTTTTGAAGTCGGTCAAAAATAGAAAACCTCGTGGGTTAGGTTTACTATTTAACCTTGGGTAACTAAGTGTTTTGGTAACCATGTTATCTTAAGATAAGTCTTTATTTCGAAGTTATAGACAGACACTGTATTTTATTTATTTGTTCAGATCAATAAAATACGTAACATTATAATCATGTCTGTACTAATTTATAAGATCTGTGGTTATGTATACAATGAACATATTCAAATCATTAACGATACTTCAATGTTTTCACGTTCGTATTGTTTATTCTCAGACCAATTCTAAATTTAGTACAAATATAAACACCATTCCTTTGTTCTACGCATGAGTACCCACTTCGGGATGCAATTTATATGAATATTGGGTGAATAGAAACATCAGAACACCGAAACAAGGGCACGGGTCCACTTGCATAAGAAAAGGACTGTAAATATGATGTCCCTTTGGCGTTCGCTATAACACGCTAACACACCCGAAGTCTCGTAGGCGAAATGTCGGAATCCGAGAAGGTAGAATTGACATTCCCTCACTTCCGAATATTTACCGGGCGTTTCGTGTTATAGGAAATGTTGGCGTACCATACTGGTTAAATGACTTATGCGCTGGACAAGAAAAAATGATAAAAATATGCCAAGAAAACACAAAGGCCATGTACCTTTTCGTAACCATCATTCTACCATCTTGTAACTACTTCTCCAGTCGCAGGTCCGCTGAAGGAAATTTATTTAGAAATAAGCAGTACCTTTGCAATGTATTGTTCGTAATTTAAATTATTAATGGAAGCGTGGATAAATATATCAAATAAAAAAAATATACCTATCTTCTATTGTATTTATATTACATAGGTAAATTCGACAGCGAATGGACAATAAGATGTTCGACACCGATGTAGTGGTGAAGTGGCAGCGACCCGGATCGCGCGTCACTCGTGTGCGTTGCCGTTACCATCCACTGACACACTTCCAATCTCGCTAAGTGCTTTACCGATTTGGCAAAAAACAAAATTTAGCGGCAAGCGTTTTTATCTCTACAAAATCTCAAGACAGTCTCAACTCAATGCGGATTGGTTACAGAGCATTATTTATTTTATTGTCTGTCTAGCAATGTATTAATTTAATGGTAAATCACGCATAATTGACTGTTGATAGTGTAATCGCGTTACAATCGTATGTTTATCGAAAATATACTCTTGCCATGAACGCAATATCAAAGTTACCTCGCAAAAATGATTGAAGCAAAAACCTTTTACAGTAAAACATGGATAAAAGATTTGATACATACCGCTATAACTGCATCAGGCACAAATCAGTGAACATTTCGTTAAGGACTGTTATAAAAAGTAACTTTATTTTGTGTTTTGGTTACAATGGCCCAGTATTTACATATAAATAGTATTATTGTCACCTATATAAAAGGGACACTACTATACTTAATTGTCCAAAGCATTGTTTTTGGTCCGTTTTCTTATCTTTTATCAGTTCATTTCTTACTTCACTGAATTAAGCTCATTGCATAATTCATTATGAATAAAGAACTTATTCATTAAATGGTAAATTACTGCATGTAAACTTTTTAAAATTTTTAAACTCTTAAATCTGGCTATTAAACAAACTTGTTCGATTCATTCATAATTTACATTTGTAGCAGATCAATAAAATAATCAGAACACAGGGGCGCGATATAGGAGTTTTTTGATTTCTTTTAGAAACGAAAAATGGATTCATTATGCTAATCCCAAGTATTCCGAAGCCGGTAAACCTTGGAAAAATTTGAATTGCAATATCTACTGCTGCACCCACTTCAATTGACTGACATAATATAACGAGATTTCCATTTATTTCTACGTCTATTATCTACGTCATGAACAATTCAAAAATTGAATGCTATCTAAAAAAGGCGTGTAGCCCCCAAATAAATAGGTACTCCAAAAATCAATTGATCTGTATCTATCGGGAACTGAAAATTTATACACATGAGAAAAAAGCTGCTAATCACGAGACTAAAAGTCGAAATTAAAATGAAAATTCGTCCAAAACCGATTTGTTTATTAACCGATTTATTAATTTAATAGAGAAAACCGAAATTACTTATAGATCCTCCAATCCACTCGGTATGAATATAGTAAAAGTATGTTTAAAATTTATTGGATATCAACATATATACATGTAAACATTTTCTACGTGACGTTGTGTAATCAACTTCCTACTCAAAATAAAACTGGTATTTTTGCCCCGTGGACTTAATTATCCGCGTAAACTTGTTTTGTGAGTGACACGACACGGACATAACGTGTAGGTACGATAAGATAGAAACTATATGAACGTCTAGACATTCACCCTTACCGTAAACTTTTAGTAAACGGTTTTCAATTATTGAATACTTTGTCTTCATGTATCACAACAGCTTCAAAAACACTAAGTGGAACTATATAAAACACAAAAAGTGCTGCTTCTGACCAATTATGAATGGCTACAAGTCTGCTACTTATCGTCTCATTTTAATATTCATAAAGTCTCAGCTGCGAATGTAGAATATTGTCAGCTAAAGTATTTTTATTGCGGTAAGTTAATAGTAGTTAGGTAGGAACCAGAGTAATTTCTAGTCATATACATTACCGTCATTTGAAGTTCGAAGTTTGTTTCGATTCGAAGTAAAGTTTGCAGAATAGTCGAAATTTAACCATTACCTAGGTAGGTACATATGGTTTTCTTAGTATTACTTCCGGAACTAGGAGACGAACGATGAGTCTGCTACGATTATTACCTAATAGCAGGTCATGGTCTAGCAGGTCATTACTTAGTTAAAACTTATGTACTTATCCAGATATAATTTGTATATCTAGATAAGTGTTACTATTATTATTATACCATCACGCCAGGCCCCTAACGGGGTAGGCCGAAAGCACCGAGTGAAAAAAAAAACATGATATCCATCAAATTTTATGATAAAGTAACTAAGTACATATCAAAGAGAGATGCAAACTAAAACAATATAAACTTTTATTTATATCCAATTAAGTTACGAAATCAATTAAATAGCAACGTTGTTATAACGTAGCTCGAAAATATTAAACTAACATCGAGTTTCTTCAAAGGCCAAATATTGGTTAAAATATATGCTTGTACCGTTTTTTGAGTCCTCTCCAGTTAGCTAGGAACAAGATACTCGTTTGGTTTACGTACCCAATTATTGACCTTAACCGTTCTTAAAGATATTTGTAACTGTGTATGGAATAAAAATATGTTAATATTATTCAGATTGATATTTGAGTGACAAACGATTAATGACTTGGCTTCATTCAACATTAACAATGAATCAGACGCGTGCTAGATAAATTAATTAATATCGGAGGATTAAGCGCGATACATTCAAATGTCTCACCTCAGATTCCCAAGACTCCTTCACGTTACGCTGTTTACTCTCCTTCATGTTTCCAGAAAACGTCATCGCTACCCCTCGTAACGGCTGTTGCACTTTACACCGGCCCTTCTAAGCTTAATTATAAGAACGCAATCGAATTATCAAATAGACCAACGTCCACCGGTCACCGGCGTCTCGATGCACTTTACGAATCACTGTCGCTTTCCGATATCCTCGTGCCGGATCGTTAGACGGATTGTAAACATTGTGTCCGCGTGCTAAAACATAACTGCGTGCAGCGAACAGCATACAGTGGTGCGAGGCGGGCGCGCGCGGGCCGCGGAGTGGCGGCCGGCGGCGCCGCCGCGCGGTAACGGGCTCGCACTACAGTTAACTTTCTCCCCGGCCACTCGCACGACCATAAGTTGCGCGCCATCGAAAGTCTTCTGAACCTCTACGTTACGGGTCAGAGATTCATCAATTACTTGGCTATTACTCCCGACCTTAAAAGTAATTCAATGTTACTTTTAAAGGGCTGATTCTATTAAGTATATATTGTTAGAATTTTAATATTTTTTTTGTTAAATATTTCAGTTTAATAATACTAATGCTAATTAAGTGCGGCATATGTCTAATAGAGAACTAACAGAAGAGCATGGTGACAAGAATTTTCAATATATTTTAAAGGACAGGATTGAGGGAGACAAAACAAAAACAATAAAGTATAAAACTTAATGTATAATCATAGTATTTACAGACTTATGTTATATAAAACAAATAATTTTATGGCTATCATTATATACTTATTACAACATGTCATTAATAATTTACACGACATTTAAAAATAAAAGCAGCAGTAAACAGGGTACTGAAGATAGCAATGTCGGTACTAATAGCACAAAACAAACGCGCGACATAAATGGAAAGAAAAGAGATTCCACAATTTACATCATAATAAAATTATATACATATTTGATAAGCATAATATACTTTATCGACAGAACAAAGGAATTTAGTAGATTGTTGTATTAAATTATATCCAGGTTTAAGCATACAATTTGTATCACAATATTTCTTCAAACTTTCAAACGACATTTAAAAATTCAAACTTAATTTGTTCACTTACATATTAACTATCGCGTAGATAGCGCGTTAACTAATAATACATAGCAAAATGTAACATTGTGAACTCGCTAGTTCTTAGAAAAATATTATATTTACTGAGAAAAAGTGACAAAAATCGTAATATTGCTAATGCTAACTGACAGCACCATTTAGCATCGTAAAAACTTGACAAAACCTACACGAAACAAAGTTTTATGTACTCACGTTAAAAATACTACAACACAATGAAGTCTTATCACATTTTATGGTAATTAGTATGTACACACTATGTGATGTCCGTTAAAAAGGTCGCACTCTTATTTATTCAATTGAAATAAACAGTATCGGTCAGATTCTCAATATACATACACATCGTAACAATGGCAATAAGTAAGCTAGCTAAAAGAATTTAGTTGAGCCTTATATCTTTGGAAATCTGAATGTCTTATATTAATAATATCGATAGCCGTCTACGTATCACCTATACATTTCAAATTGCAAATCTAACAAAATCGTTTAGAAAAATAAGTCGTTATTTTGGCTTCCACTATACTTATACAATGGAATGGTCTCGAGGAGTAACCATCGTATCGTTAACATTAGCTTTGATTTGTTGCATACTGCATCGTGACTATTATACCTCGGCATACTGTTCGTTTGGGCATATTGGTAAACAATCTGCCACCAATGTAAAAACCGACCGACGTCCTAACAGTTCGAATCCCAAACTGACCTCGCTTGCAAACTACTTAAAAAAAGGTGTCTCGTGAAATTGTTATAATAAAATTACATAGACGTGTCGAATGGCACTGATTGTTACATTTTTTTTTTTAATTATAAAACGCTACAGGTATATCCAACCGATCCTACACAGTAATATGACTTACTCAAATAAGGTATTTTATAAAACTCTCCTCGTACTCAACATACATTTATCCGGATCACAATAAAACACAAACAAATCATTTCAGCATTATTATTGCTCTCTCGATCCCTAACAAGTTAGTGTGTGGTGTGAACACGGCGTCCCCGTTACAAATATGATGCGTTATATATATCAAACAATGACGTAATCTCAAAGGCGTATATTTATTTATTCAACAGCTACAGCTTTATATAGCTATAATAATTAATAATTAATTAGTTATTTACGCGACTCCCCTCCCGTTATCTTCGTTCAACTTCAATTATCTATGTTAGTTCTAAACTAGAGTGACAAGATGATTAACAAGTTGTTCCCGCAGAAAGGCTCGTGCGCCCCCTATACCCCCGCCCCCGCCCGTCCGTCGCCCCTCTCCCCCGCCGACTGCCACCGCTCATACTCAAAGTCGTATAATACATACATCAATTTACATGCATTGCCACTGTTCCCGGCGAGACCGCGCCTGCCCCCGAGCTCCGGATGGCGTTAGACTCTGCTCTGCGAAAACCTGTCGTGTTTGTTTGATTTATAACAATTACAGCGAATTTTTAATGATTTACGATCACTGACTGTCTCCCTGTATTCATGAATCATAGAAATGAACCGAAATTATCTCAACCGCGAATTCTCTTTAGGATTGTTAATTGTTACACATACAATCATTGTTTTTTAGATTTTACTTTGAAACCTTTTACAGTAACGATGAAATTAACTTGATACAAATCCTGGCGACATTTCCGAATTCGTATTGAACATTTAAATAATTCTCGCCTAAATGCACGTATAAGATACTCATTATTATATTATTATGGTACCTACTATGTCTTTGCAATCTGTTACAATTTGTGCGACGGTCGACTCATAGTAGCTTTAATGTGATCGACAAAATTTTTACAAGTAAACATTATGCGTTCCTTTCTTTGGAAACCCTTAAAAATAATCTACAATTTGAACAAACATTAGGAGGATATTCGAATATATAATCATATATTTACCGTATAAATATCTTATAAATATTGTATCGGAAGTATAGGCGAAACCTATGAAGTTCTAAGGGCGACCAAAGGCAAATTATGGAGCATCGAGATAAGTAGATAATTCCTACAGACCGAAAATGTAATGAACAATGAACAAATTTTAAGTCGCCGTCAATATTATTCACTTCGCCAATTCTAATTGGGACCGCAAATCGTTCTTAACAAATAAATATAATTAAAATGGATTCTAGCTTAATGACTACGTAGCTATAGCTAGCAATATATGAAAAATCACAAGTCTACAAACTTCATAGATGGATAAGTCATAGTTCAAAACAACTCGTAATCTCGCGGAGCTTTTGAAACCCCATTTCCACCACTATAATCAGTATCACTAACCTTTCGCGAAGGTCAATTCAAAGAATGTATAGGTATGCCTTAGGATATGTGAACTTAAACATAAAAGTTATCCAATCAAATAATAAATTGTACTCGACGAACTACAATACGATAATAGGTAAAAAATAAACAAGATTGCACACACTACGCGCTCACAATACGTAACTCCGAAAGGGCCGAGAACACGAGAGCGGCCCGGCGTCTCCCGGCGGCGCCGACAAGTCACTATAGAAATACGTTAACATCACAGCTGCGGCCACGAGCGCGTGCGCCCGTGGGCGTGGCTCCCGGCGCGCTCGTCATGGCCGGTGGAACCTGCCGGGAACACGGGGGCCGGGTCACATTGGGGTACTGTCACTCAAATTGGAAAATGTTTCGATGTATAATTACCTAGTGAGGTGTTTGCTCTCCTCGTGCACCGCCATTTCCGAACTCTTGAACTCGTTAAGTTCCCGGCGGATGGCGGCCTTGTCGCGCGGCGTGAGGCGCGTCCACGGCTTGTCGGCGCGCCGGTCGTAGTCATGCGCCTGCGGATCACACGGCTCGCATTAATTAATGTCCCGCTGCAGGCACCGGGCGGGACCGGCGGCCACTATCCATTTTGACCCTGTATATACGATACCTGCGTCACTTCGATGTAATCGCTGAATCGAATAATTTTTTTCTCCTTGAGTTCGTCGACCGTCGGTCGGAAGCTCAACTTGCGTAGCAGATATCGCTTCTTTTCTTCCTTTTGCTTCTTTTCCTCGGCCGGAGACTGGCCTACGTGACGATATAAAGATTAATGACCGGGATTTTCTTATATGAGTAGGAATTAGGAAGAATCGCTTTGTAAGGAGTAGCTCACTTTTGAGAATGTTCCGCTCGACGAGCTCCTCGGCGGTGGGCCGCATGGACAAGCGACGGATGAGCCGCGCGCCGATGGCCTCCCACGACTCCTGCCGCTCGTGCTCGCTCTGCACCACCAAAATATTCCTGCGGTCAACACATGAACCATTTTATATATCAACTATGGTATCGTACACTACACACTGATATATTAATAGTCGTGAAGTTTAGGTCACACTGACGTAACGTTCTCTCTTAGGCGACCGAACGCACTGACGACAAAAAAAATCCGCGCCACTTGCGCTCGAACACCGGCGATCGACCGGAGATATAAAATTTCCCAAAGCATTTGCGTCGCTGTCGACATGTTCATAATGTCAGATTAACGTAAAATTTTGGCTGAATCCCAAGGCGCACGATGTCGACGACGTTCAATTAATTAACGTTATTCGTTAAAGTGGCGGATCCGTCATCGCACAGGCACACTTATGTTCACGCACTATCCTAATCTTTTTTTCGAAAGCGATTCCCAGTGTGTCACGATGTCAATAGCGCGAACGGCAATAAATAACAGCGGCAGTGCCAAGAGTAGGCTCCGAGAAACAGGAAGAAATAAAATATTGACAATGAACGAGTATGCAAACAAAAATAACACTCCCAGGCGTCGCGTGCGTCGCGGACACGGCCCGGCGACGGCTATACGCGTGGCGCGCTTATGTCACGGGCAGGGTTGACCAATTAGCGATAGCTAATTGCATAACAGCATCCAGTTATAATCAAAGCTTGTATCATAGCGAGCCATTCGCCTGTAAAAGCTTTTTTCGATCCAATCTCTAAATGCGCTTGTATGTTTCTTTTACTTCTTTTCACGCTTTAGGTTTCGAAATCAAAATCTAAAATTTGTCCTAATTTCATAACAATTTTTTTATTACAATTTGGTATAAACTCAGCTTTGGGCCCCAGTGTCACCTCATCGAAAGCGATAATGTGTATTTTCACTCTACAATTGAAAAGTCTTTGATAGTAAATTTTTCTTACCTCTATAAGTACAAAGAAACATTACACTATAATCATCCTAAATATAATTTAAATGTTACATTTGATGTTGTTTAAATAATTTTGATAAAAATTTAAATAAAAAGCCTAATGAAATCAAATAAATTCTCATGTGGTATTTTTATTAGGTTATTAAAATATAGTGTATTTCTTCCTAGTAAATGTGTAACAATGTGTGCAATATATCGATTACGCAAATACAATGAAACGGAGAAATAATGTCGGAAATTAACATTCAAGCGTTTATGTAATAATATTTTTTACATAATGTCCTATTCGATAAATGAACAGATAATATTAAGACTAACAATTGAAGCTCATGAGATCGATTTGTAACTGTGTCTGTGTTGCCATACTTGCAATCCACACAGAATCTATATACATTTAAATTTTAATATTTGAGAAGATATAAATCTTATTTAGATTAAAGTCTTCATGAGTCCAGTACTAACACCAAATTTTAAAGTAAGTTCTACCTACCTACATGCTTTGTTGTTCAGTCTCTAGTAGTACTCTAGTATATTGGTAGTTTTGCAAGTTTCGATCATCACCCTTTTGAGACTTACGTTCACTGCTGTTAGGGAGATGTGATAATGTGTTAGTGACTAACATAATCAAGCTGATTAACCTGACAGTTGTCAGACAGAATAGATCAAAGTGGTGGCAGTGGTCTAGTGTAGTGTGGTGTAATATGGATTGGTTGTGTACCTGTTGATGAGCTCCTGGCGGTCGGGGCGCAGCGCCAACTTGATATTGAGGCTCTCCTTGCGCGCCAGCTTGGCGGCCACGCGCTCCGACTCGTTCGCGAAATCCTCGCGGTACTCGCCCTCCCAGGGCCGCGCGTTCTCCTTGTTCTCGAGCGCGTTGCCCACGCGCACCGGCCGCGTGCTGTTACATCGGATATCACATTTAAAGCCGAACTTTTGACCGCGTTGTCCGATATCGACGACGCCTCGGGTCATTGAACCGGGGTGGATCACTTTACACGCTCACAGACAGATAGATCAAGATCACAAATGTACAAGCATAGAAATTCGGCCAGAAAACAAAGTAATCTAACAACAATCTCATACCTAAGATATCTGACTCCGACATCAGCATCAATTCTACTAATGCTATCGGAACAACACTATGAACAAACACAATTGTATGCGCAACTTAAAAGTAAAGTCTGTTTAGAGCTTGGAAAAAATGTAGGAGACCACTAATAGTTGTTTTCCTGTACAATATTTTGTAGTATATACTTTTTCGTAACAAAACCGTGACGTTACGTTTCACCGGAAACCACAAACCGCTGCGAAAACGCTCATTAGAGGAAAATTTTATCATTTATAAAATGTTCAAGATAACACCGAAAAACTAGCACACTTTTTAACAACGTTGCATTTATATTGTACTGGTATTTTTTAATAGTGCAACGTTACCGAAACAGTAAGTTTCCGATATGATGACTGGGGATAATTCGATATTAAAATGTCATATGTGATTGGTACGACCGTATACAGTCAAAGCGATATACACAATAAAAAACCTAGCGAATATATATTCATTAAATGAAATTGTGTAACACGTACTCATTGTAATATTTTAGACTTACTAGAAGTGGTGTTATAGCTGAGGAACACAAGTGTGTGTGTATATTCCATTACGGGAATTAATAGTAAAGAAGCTTTATCTTTACTAAAGATGGTTCAGTCGACGGTCACTCCGAAGAAAAAATAAAATCAATGCGACATAACGGTCAGACGTTTTTGCGGATTAAAGTAGGCAGTCATACTTTCAACGGTTCTGTAAAATCATTTATTTGTTGTTACAGTTCCAGCATTTGTAGACCGAGTCCTACTTAGTTGGGGCACGGACGCGGATTTTATTTAGACCGTGCGAGGTATTATCGCCGGGAAGGGGGGGGCTGAGGGGGGCGTGGGCGCGCGTGCGTGACCGGTGTCGCGACCAAACACCGTTAACACTAGCGACACGCTTACATAGGGCAGAGTTGATACAAGACAGGCAACGTACTGGAAGGTCCTTTGGTGTTGCAGCTGTTTATAGCCGACGGTGGCCAATTACCATCGGATAAGAAGTTTGCCTGTTTGCAATGCCTTCTTACAATAAATAAAAAAAAACTATTCCGGACAATAAACTATCACGAACGATCGTAAATAGCATTGATCATTTCCTTTTCACGCATCAATTATTAGATTCTAATATTAATAAACTTATGTAATACGTGATTTAAAAAGCAAATATAGATTGTTACGTCGATAATAACTGTCGAATATTAAAATATCAAATCAAAAACGAGTCATAGTCATTACCGACCTAAAATCGCATTATATATACATGACATACATACCTACACCTTTACTGGATATAGTAATATTCTCAAAGTTAATAATTTTATTCAATACACTCACATGCAACAACACAAAACAATATAAACTTACAGATAGGTGTCATTCAAAGAGTCATACGTACACATTGAAAACGCGGATGAACAATGTATACTATACATAATACATAGAAGAGCGTCATAACGAGTTTTATGGTTCAAGGTGTATTGCAAGAGTGTAGGGTGTCATTGTCGAGTGAATAATGAGTTGTTCGGTCGGTCGGTGGCGTCAAACAGAACGAAGTGTAGTCTGTTAGTACAGGGCGTGTGGGGCGTGTGGGGCGTGTGGGGCGGCAGACGAGAGAGATGTTCGTTCGGAAGCGTGCGATGCACGATGCATGGTCGGAAGGCGAAAGCGGACCGTCGGGAGGTCGGTGGGATGGCGTGGCTCGACAACATTGACATAACGTGTAGGACTATTACCATATGCGAATCCTTGGCTTGGGTGGCGGCCGCCTGCTCGCCAGCGCACAATGAAAATAAACGGACAATTTCACAAACACACCCATATACCGACAATAAAGCCGTCGTTACATGTTTCAATATACATTTAACGTTACACATGTGTAAGCATTACTCGGGGGATTCCACATGGAAACGTCACGCGATGTTTAGGTGTGAACTACTCAGCAATGCTATGTCGCATACAGATATGCATCAGTAGCTTTACTTACGAACTCAATGTGTATAGACAGACTAGAAGCGTAACGGAGATGTCAACACGAACACATATGTATATGTAGATTGATTAAAAAATATATATAATTTCCCTTTTTTGTTGCAAAATTGAAGTTTTTTGATAAAATTATGATATTATGAAAGAAATTTGTGTACATCAGCCTAAAAAAATGTAGACCAAGTTCGTGATGAAGCTTATTCCTAACGGCAAAGCGTCTGAATTACATCAACCCTCTGACTTGTTCCCGTGCCGGCATGTACTATGTTTTTTGTTTCTGTACAGGAAATAGGGAGTAATAAGATAGACGTAACGCTAGGGCTACAAGCCCAATGGACAGTCGGCCGGCATAGCTGTCATACGGCTTAGCGCGTAGAAGGTGGTACAGTGGAGTATAATAATATGGACGGTAAATGAGCGCGACGCGTACTGACCTGAAGCTGGTGTGGTGGTGGTCCTGGCGCGGCGCCAGCGGCGTGGCGAGCGGCGTGGCGAGCGGCGTGGCGGCGGGCGAGGCGGCGGCGGGCGCGGGCCGCTTCTTGAGCGCCGACTTGAGCGGCACGGCGTTGAACAGCGGCTCCTTGGGCGGGATCTCCTCCACGCGCGACGTGTCCGCGCCCACCGCCTCCGCCTCCTCCTCCTCCGCATCCTCCTCCTCCTCGGCTGCCGTGCACGGAAACCGTTGCTATTGCATTACTGCCACTTTCATTGTTACCATCGAGTAACCGAGAAGGGATATTAAAATATATAAATGTACACATATGTATTAATAGTTAGGAATACATAAATATTGACTTAGCTTAACCTCCTGGGCGGCGATAATGCAACGTCAAAGATTATTTTATTAGTAGTTGCAAAGCATGATAGCGCAGTAACGTAAAGGACAATAAATACTTCGTTAAAAGTTAGTTTTTAAAACTTACAACATACCTACACTATCCAAATGTCACTAATACGTGATTTCCAAGATCGTGGCACATATAATAAAAATACAAAATAGTCATAAAATTCATACATAATAATAATGGATTTTAGTCTGAGCTCGGAGACCATCAATATTGGATTGACAATAGATTAATTACAAACTTTTCATATTTCACTAATACGATTGGCGTATTTTTAAAATTAATATTCGCGGATGAATAACAGATCAGCATATTGTCAATCCCAATGGACGGTCTCGCTTTAGCCTGGAAGCATAGGCGGGACGTGCTTACAGTCAGAGAGATTGTGGTGTGCGAGCGCGTGCTGGTGGTGGCGGGTGGGGCTGGGCGAGCTGAACATGGGCGGCGGCGGGATAGGCCCGATCTCCGACAGCGCGATCGGCGGCTCCGGCAGCTCGGACAGCATCAGCTGCTCGCCCGTGCCGGCGCCGCCCTCCATACCGCCTACGCCTACGCCTACGCCGCCACCGTAACCACTTACTGAAATTACCATATACAATATTGAAATCACCATGTCTCCTACGATTCGTGGCCAAAATCGAGGCACCCCGAGCTGAGCCAAAAGCAAAGCGACAATAAGCGGTGATAATATTTTTGACAAAAAATTGATAATTGCATAATTACTTAAAAGAAATCAAATCATGATTTATTTATTGATTACTTATTGATTCGAAATTCAAATTTTAGTCTTTAAAACTGATCAAATTACTTTTGAAATATGTAAGTACTAAATTTTTTTTTATTAATTGGGGCAATTCCACACACGGCGATCATCCGATTCCAAATTAGGCAAGTAACTGCCTGTGTTATAGTGGGCGGGCAGCTAATAAACTACATATAATATATATA
>DWUN01001814.1:0-15446 GCA_018249975.1 Passova gellias | reverse complement strand
AGTGACTCAGAGTCTGGATGTGTGCCCGGTGCATGGCAATAGGCTCACCACCTATTCCATTTGGGACTTAAACGTAATTGGTGTAATGTGGGGGTGTACTACACTCCTCTGCCTACCCCTTCGGGGATTTCAGGCGTGATGTTACGTTTTTTTTACACTTGATAGATTAAAAGAAACACACATATTATGCTCGCAATCATTCTCACTTCAAAATTCAAATCAATAGATCGAACTTGGATATATAATAAACTAGCTTTTGCCCGCAGCTTCGCCCCGCAAATCCGTTGCGTAGTTTTAAAGATCTAAGCGTATAGGGATGGACAGCGGACAGCGACTTCGTTTTATACTATGTAGTGATGGCGATATCATTTCGTCGGTTAAACGAATAATATGTATATTTTGTTTCACGATAATGAAATAGCCTCGTGTGCAGCGCGCAGCGGCGTGGCGGCCCTTCAGACGCCCAGAGATCGGGGCACCTGTGAATAACACGATTTAAATGTACAAGTGCTCACCTAACACGCCTTTTGAACGCGTCTCGTGGACGTCTCCGTGTTACGGCGCGTGTTTCGCGACCGACGACCGACGCCAACGTTATTCACGGTTCGTTTGATATGAACATCTGTTTTGACGTGTTACGTACATTAGTACATCAAATTGTTCGCATCATTTTTCTTCTTTAATTCATTGCGTTCTTTTCAATTTGTTATGTAGTATTATTATAACCGGACCCAGAAATATTCATAGTATGTAATTACTATAAAATACTTTTATTTTTTCAAAGCAGTGATAGCCTACTGGTTGGAACTTCGGCCTCCCACTCTGGGGGGTCTGGGTTCGATCCTGGCACGCACCTCTGATTTATTACGTGCGGTTTATTAGTAACATTTAAATATCACTTGCTAGAACGGTGAAGGAAAACATCGCGAGGAAACCTGCACACCTTAGAGATGTTATAAATTGTATAACATTTTCTGAGCTGTGTATAGTTTACCAATCCGCACTTGGCCAGCGTGGTAGAATATGGCCTAAATCCCTCTTACTATGAGAGGACACCCAGTCCAGCAGTGGACCAACGAAAGGGTCAAAAAAAAAAAACTTTTATCAATACTTTTATTACACCCACAAACAGAAGAAAGAAATTTGTTTAATATAGGTATGTTTGTGTTGAGTGGGACTCGAACCCACGATCTCCAGTTTACAGTCTCTAACCACTAAACCGAGTAAGTCTTTATAAGGTATACAAATAATAAACCTCACTGTCAACCGCCCTTCCGGCTATAGTAGAACGATATCGCTTAAAATGCATGCTCGTGAAGTGCTTTTCTTCACAATGTCATCAGTCATATTAGCTTACAAAAAGCTTTAGAACTGACGTAAGCCGCGAATTAACGTGTTATAACGCAGCGAGCCACGTGTTCGGCGTGACCTAATTGACGCACGTCAATTACATATTATAGCGCACGCGACATCACCTATACGCCGGCATCGTATAGTCTGTCGAGAGTGAGGCAAAAAGGAAGGAATTTCTCAATTATCACGTCGTACGAGGGAGCCGGGGATGTATGCCGCGTCACCCCCTCGGGTGGACTGTGACCTATTTATTCCAAGCAATAAAGTAATGGACGCCGACGATGGATGGATTATAAAATTCTACAGCCGATCGTGTAGATTAAATATAAACGTGCAGTATATTTTATTATTATTGTTATTATTATGGCACGTCGGGTCCTTTACGGCAGACAGAGAGCACGGAGCAGTTGATGTCTCTGTCTTTACACATTTGACGTCGTAATATTTAAAATAACCGAAATAAAACTGTCAGTGACGTTTTTATTATTGGATGATTGAATGACTGGATTATTGGATGATCGGATGGTTGGATGATTGGGTGATTGGATTATTGGATTATTCATTTATTGGATTATTGGAGTCTCTTCGTGCATACACACCGGTTTCGGAGACTACACTCCCCGACAGCCAGTGTCTATAGTCTTGGTCTGCCTGGACACCTGCATCTGCGTTGTCATTAAATAAATGTTATTAATATTCAGTAACATGCATAGTTTAACAATAAAATTATTAAATGACCGTCTGCGGCCATTTTGTAATAATTACATTACCTTATCACTATGAGAGTAAACTCGTGTCAAGTGGAAAGTAACAGGGTTGGAATAACATACATTGTAACTATTTTTTTATATACACTTTTAAAGATTTCGATCAAGTTGTAAATGGAAATGCGGTGGTCGTTTACATTAGAAGGTACATGGTTGTCTTAATCAAGTACTCATGACCAATATTACGATGGCATAAAGTTCAAATTCGCAATAAACTATCATAAAAGTATTATAATATTACAAAGTATGGGTATGTTAACTGGTTTACAAATAATTTTTTACACATTATCTGTATATCAATACGCGAGTAGAAAACTTTATATGGAGAAAGTCCGCAAAAAACTAACGATTATGAATAAAATGTGTTAGGCATACATTAATGACATTAAATAATGCATGTAATAAAAAGAATGACAGATATAAATGTGCTAAATTATCACAGCATATATATAAAGTAGGGTGTTTATATATCTCAATTTTTCAGACAGACAGATCAAACTTTTCATTTATGAAATCACACTATGATAATAATAATAGGAACAAATCCAGGGATTCCGCATAAATACAAGTGTTATGGTAACTGGACAGCTGATAAATATACAGTAACGCATACATACTATATTGTTCATATATAGACTATAACACAAAACAAAAAAATATCCTTAGCGAACAAATATTTTTCTGGGTTTGAGTCGAACCGACGACCTTCGGCTTAGTAGACAGGGTCCCTAACCACTGAACTAGGCCGGTCGAGTATCTTAAACACAACAAGCGTCACTCTTTAAGAACTCCAAATCAATAATAGATGCAAATGGAAGCTGTTAAACACGCTGATTTAATACCCCGATTCAAGGAAGAATCTGAAAACCTCCACTGAAAAGCTCGAATGAAGCAGCTTTGAAAAGCATTAATTACACCCATTCGAAAATCCGGTAAAGGCGCTATGCACTAGCCGTAAATAACTGATGCACGCTGCAATATGTTAAATCACGATATATTTTACCCATATACGAGAATATCTTGACTGACTCATGCATAATAATAATAATAACTGGGGATAATTCCACATACGGCTATGTGATTCCAAATTAGGCAATTGAATGCTTGTATTATGGTAACCGGACAGCTGATAAACATATATATATATATATATATTTATTCCGACAAGACACAGAACAAACAAATGTGCTCATCACCCGAATGTTTTTTGGTGGGACTCGAACCCGCGACCTCCGGTTTTGTAGTCTGCTATCGCTCGACCACGAGGCCAGACGGTTATCGCTAACAGTAGCTACAGATAAGGTATATTGGTAGTTATCATTCCGTCCGACAAGTCGTTGAGAATTTTTGGATTTCGAGCTACAAATGCATATAGCATAACTGCAAGCGCGGATCGTACGTAAACCACTTAACAACGAGAGCTTCGCAAATAATTCTATACACACACACACCCATGCACACACGTACATACGTAGCGTACAAATTGTGCACATAAAATTTAGCTATCGTAAAACCTTAGCCATTGTCGGTTCGCTTGTGAAAACTTAATTACAGCGAAGCTACCATTGCGATGCGAGTTGATTGCGGTTTAGTACTTCTTTGAAACCAATTATTGATTTATAAACACTTGTGTACACACATATATACCTATATACTATATATGTACAGTTTCTTTAGGTGTAGCTACCGAGGGAGATCTAGACTGTTCTATCTCGATCAAATAGGTCAGACATTGGATGGCGGAGGAGTCGAGAGTCTCCGAAACCGGCGTGTGCAAGAAGAGAGTGATGAATGTAGACGAGGCACGTCAGCTTTGTAAGAACAGAGATATTCGGCAATCGGTGCTTTCTGCTTACCCTATTAGGGACCTGGTGTGAAGGTATAATAATCATAACAATTCTTTGAGGAAAGACGAAGTTAAAGTTTGTCGGAAATGTACCTGAAAATCTTTAGACTTTGTCTATCCCTACGGAATGTGGGCGTAACTATACATATATCACGTGTTGTCACGTGATTCTGTACGAAAATAGGTGTATCAATATTCAAGTAGAATAGCTTAGGCGGGAATGGAACTTGGACCATTTTTCAGAGCGGTACCATCTATAAGGTGAAAAAGTTTTATGAATAGCGTTTTACCATCCAAGTTACTTCCTGTTACGTCCCATTACGTATTACATTCCTATTTTATTCCTAGAGTCCTAATCGCGCAAACATCCAACAGCTGACGCGATGCCTATTCTTTTGCATTTCTTCACATAATAAAGCCTTATAATAAAGCCTTAAAAAAGAAACAACCCGATTACAAAATTATATCTCGAACCATCCAATGGCTTCCGATGCACGTAACGCAGTTGCCAAACAATCAATAAAAGCGCAGAGCCGTCCAGACAGCGGGATTGAATTAAGAAAACGACGGGGTGTTGAACGGCTAAGATTTCGAACGAATCCGGTACTTGCGCTAGTTCACATATAAAAATGTCGATACAACACTCACACGCGTCCGTGAAAAATACAAAACAGGGTGAACGCACACCGGCACGCCGGCACACTGCTCAAAAACCTATCGCTGAAGGAATATGTATTACAGATATATAGCGTTAATCTTTCACGTGGCACACGCGTGTACAGGGGTTTTCAGTGTGAGTTTTTTCCGTTGGCGCTGTGTGCGGCGCGCTCGGGTGGGCGGTGCGGGGAGGGGTGTACATTTTCAGGAGGCTCCGGCGTCGCAGGGCGTCTTTCAGCGTCCCGAAGCCGCACACATTGCTGGCTATCGGTGAGACGAAGGAGCAAAGAGTGGCCGCAGAGCAGCCGGTTACAGAGGCCGTAATGATTTCAGTTTATTATTATTTTTTATCGATAATCTTAAGGCACATCTCGGGAGAGGCAGTATTAATGGTGTTTGTTTAAAATTGGAACATACGAAGAAGAAATATGCTGTTGATGATAAAACAAAACAATGCTTCAAAATTGATTAGTTTTCGATACAGTAAGCAACTGTTAAAAAATGGTCCTTCACACTGGGATTCCCTGTGTGGTTTGAAGACACCTTGTTTTACTAACTGGGGACAATTCCACACACCTTTTGTGTTAGGGTAACCAGACAGCTGGTAAACATACACGTATAATATAATAGTTAAAAAAAAATTTTTTATTACACCCAGACACAGAACATACAAATGTGCTCATATCACAAATATTTGTAACGGAAATCGAACCCGCGACCTCCGGTTTTCCAGTCGGGATCACTGACCGCTCGACCACGAGGCCAGTCATTTGTTTTCTTATCGCAATGTTGTTAACACTCAACACAATGTTTTTAAATCCCCTTAAGCGAAGTAGCTACACTGTGCGACCGAGCGCCCAGATCACAGGGGTGGGGGGTGGAGCCGGCGCGGGAGGGGTATACGTGTGTGTTCGGAAAAATGCCTTATGATCCGAGCTGTACCCGGGCTTCACTCGCTTTTAAGTTTTTCCTGCCCAACAATGTTTCAATATGAACCGATATAATGAAACGAAAAAAACCACAAGTACCTACACATTTAGCCCAAAAAGCGTGCCAAATATAGTTTTTACGACCTAATTTAGACTTAGCTTGTATTGTTTCCGGTCTTCCCGCTCGAACGTATGTAATTGGGTATTGGGTATTTCAAGCATATCAAATCTGTATGAACACCGTTGAACGTATGACGTCATAGATAGAACAGAATACATAGAATTGAACCTTGGAACATTACGAAACAAACGAAAGGTGATGGACCTATGGCAATTATATAACGATGTGTTCTGACGCCGCTTTTATACAGCTTAAAGCTCATGAACAAATATATATTTTTATTTCATCTAGACACAGAACAAACAAATATGCTCATTAAACAAATGTTGGTCCCGGGAATCGAACCCACTAACACCGGCTCAACACTGCATGCGAGATTGTCAAAAAACAGCTGTTTCAGAAAGCCAATACTGGGATCAGTAGTCACGATTATGGGAGGATATTTAGTACTGGACCCCAGAAGGCTATCAGAAAGATGGGATGTAACCAGATATTTCCAACAAGCAGAGCACCAATATCCTAGTGGTCGGTGATCCTTCGTTGGTCCGGGTTCGTATCCAGCACACGAGATGCTAAAAGAGAATTTGTATATTCTGGAATTCTCAATGTTTTTAAACTATATGAAATGTGTCCATACTTGGCCAGCGTGGTAAAGTATGACTACAAGCACTCCCCCTACAAAAAGACACCCTTATCTAATTCATCTAATTATGCTCTTGATAGTTTTAATGTCATCCCGTCCATTTATAGTTTTCATGACAACGAAAAACTCATAATCTCGCGAGATTCCAAAAATCCATGTTAATATGAACTTAGTGTACACTACATAATAAAATATATTCTTAAAAATCGCTTCACACCCACCCTCGGAGAGGGGATTCCCCCCAGGTAGGTACTAGCAGGCTCTATCAGCGAATAGTGGAATTTAGTATGCCGTGAAAGTAAGAACATCTAGAAATACAGTGATATATGTATGTATTTATTGATGAAACATTGCTCTATAGGACTTGTTAAAAACCATACGTGAAATAAAAAATTGAGAGTACATACTATGATGAACTCAATAATTGTTACACCGGTTACGATGCGCTTATGGTATAGCGGCGTTGACGGTGTAAAAACGATCTGCAATAATAAATAATACCTTGATATAATTATATATCTTTTTGACAGTATATTAAACAGTATATGCGGTTATGTAGGACATTAACGATTGTTTATCCATATCATTCGCGAAATAACTAATAATATGCGTATATTTTAAAGTAATTTTGCACTTTTTTCCTGTATGAAAAAGTAGACCTGTAATAAAATACTTTCGTAAAAGTCGTTCTGTTCGGCCCCCTCCACCCGCGGGGAGGGAGGCGACAAGAGGCGCTCGACCGGCAGGCACGGTGCGGAGTTGCTCTGTATGTATAATAGTTCCATTGGCAATATTTATAAGTAGAAAATAGATTAAACGTCACATACAAACCAAAGCTCGAAGGTTATTAGTAACGTAACAGATGCTAAGACAAAGATGTTTATTTGCACGAAGTGGAGTATATTTATATATTTTACAGAATCTTAGTGCGACCTTTGTCAGTATTTTACTCTTATAGAACTGCAAATTAATGTGATTTGTAAATAATTAAAAATGAGCATTTTAAAAACTTTCTTTCTTTTTTTCTTTCATAATAATTATTGTGGCGTTAACGTAAAACAAATTCAAATTCCGATCTCACTTTTTAATTGTACGTTCTTATTGTTATGAGGTCGTGAACCATTCCTAATTAAGTCTACATAGAGATGTGTGTTAATAGGATTTTCAATTTCAATAGGACTGAAAAGCGAGTGTTGCTTAAAAACAAAACACTACTAACTGGACCAGCTCTACGAGGCTCACCTCAACTATGTAATATCATGAAACCAGAAACAGAACTTCGATACTAACCGCTAGTAGACAGCGATACATCGCACCTGCCCGACACGAGCGCGCCCCGGGGGTGGGGGGTGTTGGGCGTGGGAGTAGGGGGAGGACGGACACGATTTTAAGAATATATTCGCAACTCACTGATGCAGTCTGAAATAAAATTTACTGCCTATTTACAGAGTGTATTGCATTTGTGACAATATATCATGTGTGTTCGATATTATGCATTATAACGATGCATCGCAACTAATATAAATGGGAAAGTGTGTTTGTTTGTCCTGATTTCACTTCAAAACGAGATTGTTGAAGAGCTGAACTAGGCTACTGGTTTCGCTGAAAATCATCTGATCCCAAGCTAAGCAGAGCCTACAAGCGTTATGGTGACCACACACCTGACAAACTACTTATAAACATACGAAAACGTATAAAAACATTTTTATTACATCCAGACATAGAACAAATAAATGTGCTTATCACACAAACATTTGTTCTGAACGGGAATCGAACCCACGACCGCTACTTTTGCGTTCAGGGTATCTAACCACTTGACGGGGGTAATCAGTGTTCAATTCGAATTTGCGATTGTTTAAACACATATGTACATATAAGAGATTACTAGGAAACTCGGTAAGATGGTGTTGTCATCAAGATAGCAATGCAAGCCCCCCGCCCCCCGCCCGCCGCCCGCCGCCCGCCGCGCTCGTAAATATAGCTATTTTTATAGTGTTATAAAGTAGGGGGAGCTGCAACCAACTTACACTTTGATTTTATTTAAAAAGGTGAGAATAAGTTTCAGTTAGCGAGGGTATATTGAAAAATTTCGAAAGTAGCGCTTTCAGATTGGGCGTGTTAAGGATAAAGAATATTTGCGTTGGGAGCTTTTCTGTAAGCTTTTAACGGACTTTTTTAACGAGCTGTGTTTTCGTTTTGTTAACTACACACGCTAAGGTTATTCCTACAGTCCTATTCGGTTATTCTCGGATACCATTTAAATAGAAACAGACATGCATAATATGGTTAATTATTACCTAATGTTGCTTCTAATAGATTATTAAAAAGTTGACAGGTAGCTAGCTATTTTTGTTTATAGCCTACGTCGTGTCCCACTGCTGGGCAAAGGCATTTGCCCAGCTAGTTATTGCATTGGTTAAAAAAAAATAACTGGAACTTTAATTTCAGCAAAGTCTTGTCGTCCATACGATGCTTGGCCAAAATGGTAGACTATAGCCTTAAACCTCCTTATTATGAAATGAGACAAAATAATAAGGGTTGTGTTAAACTAGGGTCGAGATCAATAACTATCCATTTTTAAAGATCTCATTGCTTCAGGAGGTTTTTGTTTTCATTAGTTTCAGCTATAAAAATATATGACGTTATTAATCGCATACATATATGCCTTATATTAAAAAAAACCAATTTTAATTTCATTTTTTTTTTGATATGTCGCCTGAAACCGTAACGTCGTTATGAACTTATTATTTCGAAACACAATGATACGAAACAATTGCTTCAAAACCGTTTCCATGGCAACGCGAGTAATACCCAGAATTACAGTTACGTCACTAGCGCGCTCTCAAAGCCTCCGTAACATTGTCCACTTCGGGGAATTCACCTGAATCCGTGTCGGCGGCGGGTCGTTATCGAAAACGCGTCGAAAATCCCTTTCACGACTGAAGACGGCGCGATCTAAATAACCCCTTTTGATGGCGCAGTTGCCGCTTCACTTCATAGCGAATACGTTGCATTTTAACAAGTTTAAAATACTTTATGCATAGACATTACACGGAGAAGTAGCGGGGAAATTTCAAATTTCATCCAATGTGAAATACCGCCCGCCGGCAGCCAATAGCGAAGCCCAATTTGAATATAGAACGCGCTCGGAATTCATAACGGACACCGAACTTAAATGTTCGTTACGTTCGAATTTGAATTTTGCCGAACTACCCGCCTTTAGCGTTGCAATCGTTCGTGACAAATTGCGCTTTGCATGTCTTTGTTGCGCTTATCCCTTTGTACTGCAGATGAGGTGATAAATTTTCTTCATACGTCCAGTACATTCCCGAAGTCCTGTGATCGATGAAAACCGACCAAGTGTTAGTCTTATTAATTCTATTCCTATAGTCTTATTGGATGTTGAACGTCCATAGGTCCATATGGTTGCATGTGTTTTTTGCTATTTTCTTAACATAAAGATAGCTCATATTTTTCTGGAAATATAAGAAAGAAAGAGAGACGTAAAAAAGATTTAATCGCTATCCTTTATACCACAAGTAGATACACAATACGTAATAAAAAATAATATTTACGGAATGGCCCTCAGGAACCAAACAGCGCTAGTCTTCTACATATGTGTTTTGAGTGGGAATCGAATCCAATGAGTTGATACAATCAAAAATGTATTCGGAGATCCTTAAAAGCCTTAATAAATATATCAGGCAGCATCCCAGCATTGGTATGCACCGGAACTAATTTGTGTAAAATATAACCCGAGAGTCATCTGCTGGAAATTTTTGCAGCGCATCACTATTAAATATAAAATATGATATTGAGAATACTGTAGTGGGGGAATACGATTTTGTCGATACCATCTCTAATTTTATGTAAAGTATTTAGTAGCTTAGTTTGGGTCTTTCACTCCGACAGTCTAGATTCATATCTTGACCAGCTTTGAATGTTGTTTCTGAATTTTCAAAGTTACGTGCGGTTTGAAGATTAAAAATTAAATATCACTGGCTACAATGGTGAAGAATTTTGTGAGAAAATCTTCACATCACAGAGTTATCGACAACGGTCCTTACACTCATACATGTGAAGTCTCCCAATCCGTACTTGAAGACGTGGTAGATTTCCATGCTTTTTTCTTCATGTCTTTTCTTTATCGCGTTCTATACATTCATATAAGATACACACATTATTAAATTTTCTTTCTTTCGTTCTATTGAAAATTCGTGTTTATTGATACAATTTATCGATACACTCCAATCACTAGCGATCCCGGCATCGAGTGGAAGCGACGTGCCGTATATCGAGCGCAGTGCACGCCTCTCTTCGGAACGTGTGCACTGTGGAGACACCTTTACATTTCTAGATCTCTACTGAGAGGCATAGAGACGGAGAAAGATGATAAATTCATATGTATTTATCAATAATTTTCATTATAATGCATTGATTTGTAGCTAGCTGTGCGCGCGACTTCGTCCTCGTTTGAATATAACAAAGTAGTTATTGTATCCCTACTTTTTTATCTTGCTATTTCTTTACTTTTTAATAAAGTATCTTATGGTACTTCTAATACCTCCAAGAATATGTGGACAATGTTTCACGATGATCGGTTATGTAGTTTTCGCGTGAAAGCGTAACAAACAAACTCACATTCACATTTATAATATTAGTATGGATTAGGATTCCAAATTAGACAATCGTATGCCTGTGTTATGGTAACCGGACAGCCGATAAATTCGATTTGTCCTGCGAATCGAACCCAATACCACCGGGTAGGTGTTCAGTGAAGGTCTCTAATACACATCTGTTTTTAGACCAATGCTCATTAACCCCTCAAGATTTAAAGCTTACATTATTAAACTAAGTGTTGAAATTTTTCAATAACATAATATGTTGAATTCGGATTCAATAAAATTGATTCAATAAAGTAAACATTAATCGACTATGATTTATCGATAATTGGCAAGCTCTAGCTCTAGCAACACCGTTCAGACATCGAGTGTAGAAGACAGTGTGCTGAGCTTGGAAGGAGGCTGCTGGGGGCAACACCTATCACTGTTACTAACCAGCTTTGCCTTCCAATGAGTGCATCTAACATCCTGAAAATTCATCTACAACCCTCAACCTTTCGCGATTATTTAAACCTTTCGCATATAGTTTGTTAACATAAAAATGTAGAAAACTTCATTTTGACAATAAAATTCTAATTTTATAACTCATTTCGTACTTAACATTTTCTAAAAAGCTTCAATTTTGTAGACTTTAATCATTAATTAATTTCATATTAAATTATTATTAATTGCGTTAAAAAATCAAATGCATACTAGTATTAAAATTTTCTCTTCACGTGTCAATATGACAATAGTGAGTTGAATATTCTATTGATTGAATAATACTGGCAAAATCGTGTTCCATCCAATCAATTGGTCCGGAGATAGAAGAACAAAATAATTTAAAAATCGAATTGAACGAACGACAAAAAACCTGGTGAACGATAAAAAGAACGGGTGAACGATAAAAAGAACGGGTGAGCGATAAAAGAAAACGCAGCAACGTCCGCTGAACGGCGGGAAAATATTTTCCATGCTAAATAAGCGCCCGGAAACGTACATATATTTGCCTTATCTCGCCGGTTAAATATTAGTTAGGTTCGTGCGTAGTTTTTTATGCGACAGAACTTTCGAACTGCTGTGCCATCCATCTATTATGCTAGTGGTTCTCAACCTGTGCTTCTTGTTCGCAGGGGTCAGCGACAACTAGATATCTCCGAATTAAATTCACGATCCCATAACTATTATCACTACATAATATAAAACAGTCACTTTCTCTGTCCCTATATCCCTATGTATGCTTAAATCTCTAAAACTACGCAACCGATTTTGATGCGGTATTTTTAAATAGATAGAGTGATTGAAGAGGAAGGTGTATATGTAGAATAACAGCCATTAAATAGTGGAGAAATACTCTTATATTTTAAATGGCAGAACAACGTTTGCCGGGTCAGCTAGTAAATAATATTATTTGCATATTGCTATGTAAGGCATAGTCGGCAAATTTAGATGTAGTGGAAATTAGTAAAGCAGGTATATGGCAGGTATAGTGATGAATCCTTTGAATTCCTTGGTACTGAAGCGATAAACTCATAAGATTTATTGAATTATCTCCAAGAAAAGCTACACAATCTTTCTAGTATTCATGTTTATTAAGCCTTACAGCCTTCGCTGCCATAATATCTTAGTCGTCAGTGCTCACAAAAAGGTTAAGAATCACTGTTTTACGACGTTAAAGCGGTTGTAAAACTAATGTAAGCATAAATTTAATGTGATCGAAGTTGGAAATCCCATCGTACACATATTAATTCTCGTGTATACCTACTCATGTACCCAAGTATGATTTCAGTAATATGCATGTATTTCATGGGGCAATTATTGTTGCAAAACACATAGGTATGGTAGGTATGGTGGTTGCGAACTCAACTGCATTAGCATTAATTATTATACCATCACGCCAGCTTCCTAACGGGATAGGCAGAGATATCTCTATCCTGACAAACTCGACGTGCTCGTAGACGAATGTAGTTCCGTCACTGTCAATCTCCGTTCGATCGGGTTTCGAACGAATTTAAATTTAAATTTCGAACGGCCGATCGAACGACGCCACGATCGAACGGCTCCAATCGCGTCCATCGATCGTGACGTAACATACCTATCGAAGGCGTTGCGGTGCACGAGCGTTATCGACGAGTGCGCCGTACTGCCCAATAGCGCAGAACCGATCAACCAATCGCGTGCCGCTGTATCCTCTCGATATCGTAACGGCCAGTTCCGTTAGCGACGCGCGAGCCGCGTTTTGTGCTTTATCGCGTCGCAATAGAGTTCACGTGCCGGTTCCCGAAGTCCCATAGATATTGGCGTTCGGAAAACAAGGTTCGATCCGCCATTGGCTATTGGTGGCGTCACGACACGTAGATTTTCTTGGTACGTTTTTTCTTTACGTGTGCCAGTGCGTAGTACGTTACGGGCCCCGATTGGTAGTTTTCACGGGCTTTTTAACGTTTAGGGGCTGGTTTGTGAGTGCTGTAAAATTGCTTTATTTTTTTTATGACACTGTAAATTTAAGTGATTCTAATTGGTGTGTGTAAAAATATATTTTTGCAGGTTTTTAATGCTATCCCCGCCTAATGCAAGGCTTCACTTTATTTCCGAAGTAGACAGAGAGTATTGAGTGGCTGTATATGTATACTTACACACTTCTTATTTTACCCCAGTAATATTCACTTTAATTCGAACTAATCACTTTTCTTTTGAGTTTTAAAATCAATGAGTTTTTATCTTTTACTGCAAAAAAATATATGTATGTAACAATAATATTAGTGGAATCCAAAAAGTTTCAGTTATATGAGAGCTTTAAATCCTAATATACATAGAATCGTAAGTTTCATAAAAATGTTGAAATCCCGACGCGTATACCTATGCCTCCAGCCAGTGTTGGACTCGAGCGTACCTCGATGTGACCAAAAATAGAGTTAATTACGTTCATCAGTAACGATTCCGTATAGCCCTTCTAAAAGAACAAAATGATGTTTCCAACGTATAGATAATACTATAAAAAAACGCATGTAAATGTATGATTTACATTAAAATAAAATCTTGCCAGTAAATTTAAAAGAAATTTTTAATACAACATATTATAAATTGACTCATGAACCAATGCGTTTATTCGTGCATCAATAGATGCAATAAATGTCGTTCTCCTGTTCCGTCCTGTCCTGACAAATTAATTAATGACGTCATACATGCTTGTCTATTTAAGGTGCTCGTCTTGGTCTGCGGTGAGTATGTTTCGAATTTATTCGATATGCGATTAATTTCCAATTACAAAGTTACGTAATTCCACAGAGTTGTTTGAAAATTTCCACTGAATATTTTGGTCATGAGTATTGCAATGTTGTTGTGTGGTACCGTCTACACCGCAGTTGGCATTTAAGAGTTGTTCAGCACTTACACTTATTTAATTTATGCACTTACACTTTATTTGATATATATTTGCGAGTCGTAGTGGGTAAATTAAAAATAATTTTTATTAGACATATATTATGATCCAAATTCCACTTTAGACGGTATTAAAATGGTAACTGCACGATATGCCGCGTTTAGCTGTTCGCCGACTACATACACGACGCGGACGCGAAGTAGACACTCTAAAAAGCAATCTCGTAATGGAATTCCAATTGCGACTTGAACTTAACTGGAAATCCAACTGTGAGCAATATCGCACCGCTCCTACTGGGGCGTATGGTATAACTGTGCGTTCGTCTGTCAATCCTTATATATGTTTTTTTTTAATTCTTTCATATAGCATAAGGAAATGGCAAACAAGCAGATGGCGCACTTGATGGGAAGAGGTCACTGTCGTCCATATACCTGCAACACTAGAGGATCACTACTTGCAGGAACCTTTGATAATAAATAATTAATTTAAAAAAAAATAATCCTATGTTATAGCACACCGTAAACACCTCGGAAGGGAGTTCATACCATTTGTGCAAATAAACGTCTTTATCTTTTTGTTTGTCCTTATCCTTTTTTGTTATTTATGTTAACTGTAGTAAGTAGGCACAGATTAAATAATGGTAAATCGTTAAACTTTAATTTGAACAAGATAAATGCGGCTTATCCGACAGCATCCGATTGAAGATTAAATTTTTTTTTGTTTACTATACTAAATTTGAATATTAACTATAGTTGAATTGCAATCGCTTTAAATGTTTAATTTAAAAAAATGTTTTAATATTTTGAAAATAAATGTCAAACTTGAAAGAAAACTCAGATGGATTCGCTAGTGTTTAATATCGGCGTGAAGAAGATGGGGAAGAAAAAAACAGAGAAACCTACGCGAGGCGACAAGGGGTGGCGAGGGTGATCTATCCCTAGGAGCCGGCTAGGTATCTAAGATATAGCTGGGTGCAGCGTATTAAATGTACATTAACCGTGCGTTCTCTTCAGCGGTGTGTATTTCTATTTTGGAAATAATCCTTGCGATTTTCTTTTGTTTTTGGAAGACATAAGGTCTAATAGTTCGATTCCCGATTGGTAACAATATATCGACTGCAGCAATTAACAAAGTCGGAAGTGAAAAA